>SJXQ01012013.1:63693-103919 GCA_006408695.1 Aepyceros melampus | reverse complement strand
TGTATATATATATATAGGAGGGCAGACCCCACGTGTCACAGCCGTATATATATATATATATATATAGGAGGGCAGACCCCACGTGTCACAGCCGTATATATATATATATATATATAGGAGGGCAGACCCCACGTGTCACAGCCACACACACACACACATATATATATATATATGGGGACAGACCCCACGTGTTACAGCCACACACACACACACACACACACACACACATATATATATATGGGCTTCCCTGGCAGCTCAGCTGGTAAAGAATCCGGCTGCAGTACAGGAGACTCCAGTTCGATTCCTGGATTGGGAGGATCCCCTGGAGGAGGAAATGGCAACCCACTCCAGTATTCTTGCCTGGAGAGTCCCCATGGAGAGAGGATCCTGGCAGGCTACAGTCCATGGGGTCGCAAAGAGTCAGACACGGCTGAGCGACTAGGCACAGGACAGCATATGTGTGTGTGTGTGTATATCAGCAAGGTGTATGTGTGCACATATATATATGCTCCTAGCAACTTTATCGCCTAGGAAGGTTTTAGGAGCTCTGTTTGTTCCATAATACTTACATGTTTAAATGTTCAACAGTATTGAAAATACTTAAATGCCTTCAATATTAGCTTTAAGAACAGTAGCCCAATTTCCCCAACTTTCCTAAAGTCAGAGCATAGCGCCTGATACAGGACTGCCAACAATCAGAAAGTTAAGCCAGGGCTGCCCTAGACTATTCCGGATGGGTAAGCAGCAAACCCACACGTATTTCTATTTTTACACAGTTGTGATCATCCTGTTTTTAAACAATTATGCACACAGTTCCCCCCACCACCACACACACACACCCTGTTATTTAGCAAACATTTTCCCTGGTTGCAATATATTCTTTATATTTCCTCTGAAAAAGCCACAACCTCTTGAGTCTCTGTTTTTTTCAACTTAATCATTTCATCTTTGCCTACTCCTTCTCCAGAGCTCTGGAGGGTTGAGCAAGCTAATGAGGAGGAGGCTATTCTAGTGGGTAAGAGGCAGGCTTTGGGGTCACACTACTTTGTGGAATCCTGGTTCTGCCACTTCCTTGTTAAGTTGCCTTCAGCAAGTTACTTGTCATCTTTGATTCTCAGTTTTCTCATCTCTAAATTGGAAATAATTGTGCCTAATGCAGAGAGTTAATATAAGAATTAAATAGGCTTAAAGAAATGCATGTGTAATAATGCTTTCCTGATAGCTCAGCTGATAAAGAATTTGTCTGCAATGCAGGAGACCTGGGTTCAATCCCTGGGTTGGGAAGAGCCCCTGGAGAAGGGCATAACAACCCACTCCAGTATTCTGGCCTGAAGAATCCTCATGGACAGAGGAACCTGGCGGGCTACAGTCCATGGGGTCACAAGGGTCAGCCGCGACTAAGCAGCTAAGCACAGTTCAGTTCAGTCGCGCAGTCGTGTCCGACTCTTTGCGACCCCATGAATCGCAGTACGCCAGGCCTCCCTGTCCATCACCAACTCCCGGAGTTCACTCAGACTCACGTCCATTGAGTCTGTGATGCAGCTAAGCACAGCAAGGTAAAATCCAGTGCCCGACACCTTCTTTAAGGAACAGTAGCTGCAATTAATGCAAAATCGAAAGCTTGAATTGCTCAGCCCAAGCTAATGCTTTTTCTTAGTCTTACTTCATATATTATGCTAGTTTTACCAAGATACGGTAATAAACTTAAAGCTTATATACTACTACTAAGTCGCTTCAGTCGTGTCCGACTCTGTGTGACCCCATAGACGGCAGCCCACCAGGCTCCCCCGTCCCTGGGATTCTCCAGGCAAGAACACTGGAGTGGGTTGCTGTTTCCTTCTCCAATTCGTGAAAGTGAAAAGTGAAAGTGAAGTCCCTCAGTCGTGTCCAACTCTTAGCGATCCCTCGGACCACAACCCACCAGGCTCCTCCATCCATGGGATTTTCAAGGCAAGAGTACTGGAGTGGGGTGCATGCGTATATTTTTCAGATACAACTTTATCATGTGATTGCGAATCAGGAAAAAATAAATATCTTAGCTAGTTAGAAAACAATAGCTGCTGTTACTATTGATATTATCATTATACTTTTCTTCTCCATAAAGCTCACATATCATCATTACTTAACCGTCACCAAATGATTTCTTGCTCCTTATTCTTTTAGGTAAGTCTGAGGCACATCCTTTAGTGTGCAACGTTTTTATCCCCTCAAAATTTTCAGATCAAACTACCAGGAAGAGCCAGCCAGCACGGCCACACAGGCTTCTCCTCCGTCTGTCTGGGCAACCCCTGATTCTTCAAGAGCTTCACTTTCAGAAAGCCTTCTATGACCTCCAAAGAGCAAACCTTCCCTGGACCACTTTACCTAGAATACACCATCTCCCTCAGGGGCACTTAGGTCTTCTTCCAATCCAATTTCCACATGGCCCCAGAAGCATTTTTTCTAGAAATACATTTAAACACTCTGGGAAAACACATCTCTTAATGGATAGTGAGAGTGTAAATGGGTACAAGATGGGCAGTTGGAATACTTATCATCTGATCCAGCCATTCCACCTCCAGGAGTTTTTTTTTCTACAGATGTACTCAAAAGTGTGCAAACGGGCACATCTGCAAGGTAATCAGGACTGCATTGCTTACAGTACTACTAGCAAAACTTGTCCACCAACAGGGGATGATTTAAATAAACTATGTGATATACCTGCACTAGAATACCGTAGATTGGAGATACTCTGTGTAGCAAAATAGGAGCATTCCCAAACTATATTTGTCCATGAGAAAAAGCAAGGTGCAGGGACGTGCCTGGTGTCCAGTGGTTACGAAATCGCCTCCCGATGCGAAGGAAGCAGGTTTGATCTCTGGGGGATAAGATTCCCACGTGCCTCGGTCAACTAAGCCTGCATACCACAACTGCTGTGGCCACATGCTGAGACCAAGACTCAAAACAGCTAACCAAATAAATAAGCAAATCTTTAAAATGCAAGTGCAAAGCACCAGACGCAATGCTAGCGTATGTGAGAAGACTAACGAGAGAGAGAGGGTCGACACGTGTTTCTTTGTTCAATTGACAAAGTACTTTGGAAGGAAACGTAAAAAAACTAGCAATATTGTTCACCTCTGGGGAGTGTCTGGGGGGCAGTTCAGTTCAATTCAGTTGCTCAGTCGTGTCCGACTCTTTGCGACCCCATGAATCGCAGCACGCCAGGCCTCCCTGTCCATCACCAACTCCCGGAGTTCACTCAGACTCCCGTCCATCGAGTCCGTGATGCCATCCAGCCATCTCATCCTCGGTCGTCCCCTTCTCCTCCTGCCTCCAATCCCTCCCAGCATCAGAGTCTTTTCCAATGAGTCAACTCTTCACATGAGATTAGACAGAGGCAAAAAGAAGATTTTTCTGTGTAGATCCTTTGTTGCCTTTGAATTTTAAATCAGAATGTATCATCTATTCAGAATAGTAATAATAGAAAACACATGTTGCACAGACTGAAAAACGACTGTGTGTGCTTATTCCTAAAGAGATGGCAGAAGAATTCATATTCTGGAGAAAATTGCTCTCCTATTGAGGAGAAAACTTGCTAATGGCCTTTTCGTTGTGCAAAGCTAAAGCCCAGCTAAAATCATCAGAAAACAAAGGGAGACCTTTCTGGGTGAGAAGTAGTTCTGATTTTAGGTAATTCTTTCTCTCTTCTGGGTTGGGTCCAACAGTCAGGAGTTTAGGGCACTGAGAATTATGGAGAGAGAATGAACTACTTAAGAATAAGAAATAGGAATAAACCCCCAGGGCTGAAATGACTCCCCATAATGGTGTTAGAACAAGTAACTGATGAGTTAGGGGAAGCCAGAGCTTGCCACTACAAAAGTGGCAGGATGTGAGGGGTCAAACCTTTACAATGTCAAAATGGCCTGCAGATGTATCCCTTTGTCCATCTACTCACCACAGTTATTTGCCCTTATTGTGTGCTTTGAATGGTGAGTCCTCTCTATCCTTCAGAAAAGGGAAATCGTTTTCTTTTTTGGTTTGTTTGTATTAATTGATGACCCAGATTTAACAGATCATCAACTCTTCTGTTGATGACCTAGAGAAGACCAGAGAGAGGCTTTGCTGGTGGTCCAGTGGTTGGGAATCCTCCTGCCAGTGCAGGGAACATGGGTCCCATCCCTGGTCCAGGAAGATCCCACACGTCGCAGAGCAACTAAGCTCATGCTCCCCAGAGCCTGTGCTCCCCAATAAGGGAAGCCGCTGCAATGAGCAGCCCATGCACTGAGGCTGGGACATGACTGAAGCGCCTCAGCAGCAGCAGCAGCAGCAGCTCTGCGACGGGAGAGTGGCGCCCACTCACCACCACTCGAGAAAGCCCACACGCCCCAGAGAAGGCCCAGTGCAGCCACAAAAATAAATAAATGATCATCAACTCTTCTGTTGATGACCTAGAGAAGACCAGAGAGAGGCTTTGCTGGTGGTCCAGTGGTTGGGAATCCTCCTGCCAGTGCAGGGAACATGGGTCCCATCCCTGGTCCAGGAAGATCCCACACGTCGCAGAGCAACTAAGCTCATGCTCCCCAGAGCCTGTGCTCCCCAATAAGGGAAGCCGCTGCAATGAGGAGCCCATGCACTGAGGCTGGGACATGACTGAAGCGCCTCAGCAGCAGCAGCAGCAGCAGCTCTGCGACGGGAGAGTGGCGCCCACTCACCACCACTCGAGAAAGCCCACACGCCCCAGAGAAGGCCCAGTGCAGCCACAAAAATAAATAAATGAATAAAGGTTCTAACAGAAGAAGAGCAGAGGGACTAGAATAGAGAGAAGGAGTTGCCATGTGCATGCACATGTGCCTGCTAAGTTGCTTCAGTCGTGGCGACTCTATGCGACCCTGTGGACTGTGGCCTGCCAGGCTCCTCTGTCCATGGGATTCTCCAGACAAGAATCCTGGAGTGCGTTGCCATGCCCTCCTCCAGGGTATCTTCCCAACCCAGGGATCGAACCTGCATCTGGCATTCAGGTTCTTTACTGCTAGCCACAGCTGGGAAGAGCCACAGTGGAGGTCCAGAGCAGAAAGAAAGGTTTTCTCAAAAGTAGAAGGAGGTCAGAAGATATGAGGAGGAGAGGAAGGTGACCGGGAGGCATTGACGCAAGGATACCTCTCGCCTGGGAGCTGATCGAAAAGGAACAGGACCCAAAGCACAGCTGAGCCAGGTGAACAGAATTAGCAAAGAAGGCTTCAAGGGAGACAGTTTGAGCAACAAGGAGCAAGAGCTGAGTCACCGCCACAGGTCACTCAGGCATGACCTGAGAACCTCCTGTTGCCTGCCCCACGGTCACCCACACATATTTTTCTTCTGTGGGCAGCGGAGAACAGATCACTCCTTTAGCATCGGTAACTCGCTGGATGCCTGCCCAGCTGGACAGATGGCCGTCCATACCACACAGCAACATGAACCTGCCCCATTACTGCAGGGGACATCAGGGGCCTGGAAAAGCCTGTAAGGCCAAAGCAAGGGAGCGGGGCCCTGGACCCAGTGGAATGGTGACAGGAAAACTGGGCACCTGTACTCGGTGCGGGAAGTGGAATGAGCAAAGTGGGATTTGAACTTAACAAGCTCAAAGCCTCCTGAGATGGGACAGCGGTTAATGACACCACTGTTACACACAGACAAGGACACTCTGGACAACAGCGTCCAGCAAATCTGACAATGTTACTTTCAAGGGACACAGATGACACCACCTTTATGGCAGAAGGTGTAGAGGAACTAAAGAGCCTCTTGATGAAGGTGAAAGAGGAGGGTGGAAAAAATGACTTAAAACTGAGCAGTCAAAAAGCTAAGATCATGGCATCCAGTCCCATCACTTTATGGCAAATAGATGGGGAAACAATGGAAATAGTGACAGACTTTATTTTCTTGGGCTCCAAAATCACTGCAGATGGTGACTGCAGCCATGAAATTGAAAGACACTTACTCCTTGGAAGAAAAGCTAAGATAAACTGAGACAGAGTATTAAAAAAAAAAAAAACAGAGACATAACTTTGCCAACAAGGTCTGTCTAGTCAAAGCTACGGTTTTCCCAGTAGTCATGTATGGGTGTGAGATTTGGACTATTAAAGAAAGCTGAGTGCTGAAGAATTGATCCTCTTGAACTGTGGTGTTGGAGAAGACTCTTGAGAGTCCCTTGGACTGCAAGGAGGTCAAACCAGTCAATCGTAAAGGAAATCAGTCCTGAATATTCATTGGAAGGACTGATGCCGAAGCTGAAGCACCAATACTTTGGCCACCTGATGTGAAGAACTGATTCACTGGAAAAGAACTGACTCCTTGGAAAAGTGGAGAAGGCAATGGCAACCCACTCCAGTACTCTTGCTTGGGAAATCTCATGATGGAGGAGCCTGGTGGGCTACAGTCCATGGTGTTGCGAAGAGTAAGACATGACTGAACGACTTCACTTTCACTTTTCACTTTCATGCATTGGAGAAGGAAATGGCAACCCACTCTGGTGTTCTTGCCTGGAGAATCCCAGGGACAGGAACCTGGTGGGCTGCCGTCTATGGAGTTGCACAGAGTTGGACACAACTGACGTGACTTAGCAGCAGCAGCACTGGAAAAGACCCTGATGCTGGGAAAGACTGAAGGCAGGAGGAGAAGGGGATGACAGAGGATGAGATGGTTGGATGGCATCATTGACTCAATGCACATGGGTCTGAGCAAGCTCCAGGAGTTGCTGATGGACAGCGGAGCCTGGCACGCTGCAATCCATGGGGTCAGAAAGAGTCAGACACAAATGAACAATGAACTGACTGATACCTCATCTTGCATGGACCACCACTGCCAAATCCTATCTATTCTATCTCCTAAACCTCTTGTGAAGCATCTCCCCCCAACTCTGCATGGCAACCCACTCCAGTACTCTTGCCTGAAGAACCCCATGGACAGAGGAGCTTGGTGGGCTGTGGTCCATAGGGTCACAAAGAGCTGGACACGTTTGAAGCAATTTGGCAACACTCCACCTCCAGTGCCTTAGATCTTATGACCTTTGGCCTGGAGTGTTGCAGCAGTCTCTCAGCTGACCCCAGTGTCTCCTGTTTAACCTCATTCTAATCATCCACCACAAGCTGGTCTCCAAAGGATCTTTCTGACAAACATGTAATCCTAACATTTCCCTGCTGAAAACTTTTCGATGGCCCCCATGACCTCCCAAGCTTTGTAGCACAATCTTCAAGGTCCCTTTTGATCCACAACAGCTTCATCGACTTTCCTTCTTTCCTAACAACCAGGATTTCCCCCACATCCTCCCTGCCAGCAGTCTACTGTGGAGCCGCGTTAGGCATTACTGACAAAATGGAGGCACGGACCCAACCCCCTCTCTATCCCACAGGCACGGACCCGGGATGAACGAGTTAGCTTTGTGGTTCTGACTTGTTCTTTCCTTTCCTCGGCTGAGTTGACTGAAAAGGAATATTAAGGTGCTTATTGTTCTTGAGAGGAGCATGAGAAGGCGCAAAGCCTTCTGCAGCTGTGCTCAGAGAATAATTCATAAAGTTAGTCATCGACATTTGTTTAAGGACTTTTACAAAAGAGTATTCCAGAATGAGCACCTAGGCTGTAGCTTGAGGCCATGCAAGGGATTGCTATCTGAAGCCTGTTTGTGAGGAAAATGTTTATGGCAAAGGAGTTTACTGAATTTAGGGCTTAGAAATAATTAAAATAGCTAGAAGTTGAAGATTTAAGGAATGTTGTAATGTTAGCATATTTTACTATAGCTTATAGCAGTTAGGAATTTTAGAGATACTATATAGCCTTTTAAGAGATAGTGAGCTCAGGATGTTGGGGCACACAGGATTTAGAAAGATAAGAAATAAACTGAGGGATGTAGCATGAGTTACAATGTAATCACAAGTTAACTACAGGACACATAAGAGGAAGTAGACAATAGATGGTAAAGCTGATTCCGAGAGAATGGCTGAAGCAGGAACTCTGTTTGAAGGGCAACAGTGATTTACGGAGATAATAAATCTGGGTGTGGGGAACTGAAAATGTCAAACCTCTGATCTTGTGCTTTTGTAAAAGTATAAAAGAAAATCTTAAACTTGAAATAAACAGGCAGTCCAAGAAACCTGAGAGGCTGCCTCATTTTCTCACCGACACCATGCATCTCTTCAAGTTGAATCCCTGGCTGCTGGAGCTGGACTCAGGCAGTCTACACACTCATGTCTTCTTAGGCTTTGCTCTGTCTGTTCCCTCTGCTTCTTATAACCTCCCCATTTCCATGATCTCTGCCTGCAGATGCTGCTTTCCCTTCAAGGTCTAGTTAAGTGTGCTCCCTCCTGGTGTGGCACATCCACATTGTGTTCACTCTTAGCTATGGTTACATCTGATTTCAGCCTTGCACACTAGTGATCACAAGGTGGCTGCAGCAGCTCCAACATCACATCCTCACCCAATATCCACAGATTTTCCCCCGTTGTTGTTGCTTAGGAAAAATACTGTTTTTTTTTTTTTTAAAACTTTTAAATAATTTAAAAATAAAATAGAATTGTGGTCCCAATATACTCATCACCCAGGTTTCACAACTCTCACTACACAATCATCCTGTATCTTCTACAGTTTCACACACCATTCCCCTCCTCTCAGATTATTTTGAAGCAAATCTTAAACATTTACTTCTTTTGTAAATCCTTCATAATATATTGTCGAAAGGCATGAATCCTTTTTTAAAAAATTCCCGCAATATCATGGAGAAGGAAATGGCACCCCACTCCAGTACTCTTGCCTAGAAAATCCCATGGACAGAGGAACCTGGTAGGCTACAGTCCATGGGGTCGCGAAGAGTTGGGCACAACTGAGCAACTTCACTTTCACTTTTCACTTTCATGCATTGGAGAAGGAAATGGCAACTCACTCCAGTATTTTTGCCTGGAGAATCCCAGGAACAGAGGAGCCTGATGGACTGCTGTCTATGGGGTTGCACAGAGTCAGACATGACTGAAGCGACTTAGCAGCAGCAGCAGCCACAATATCATGGTCACAAATGAAATATTGTCAACCATTTCCTAGTGTCGTCAAATCTGCAAAACTGTTCAACTTCCCCTACTAGTCCAAAAAAATGTGTTTACTGTTTACTTGATTTTGAGTTCTTTTTAGTGGTTATAGCTAGAAAAATACATATTATTCTCTAAAGATAAAAGGTATAACATGTTCATACTAATAATTTCAATTGAAATGGAGAATTACAGTTTTCAGTTAACTTCAACAATCCTAATCTGTATCTCTATGCCAAATAAATCAGTTCTCAAGGGTGCCAGCATGAATATATATTTTTTATCCCATAATCCCCAGTCTTTTTGTCCTTGGACACACCCCTCTAGGGATACAGAATCTAATGATGATGATTTAAAGTTACTCAAAGTCTTCTCTGTATGGTTATATCACCCATTGATTCCACATTAGGAACATTTGTGTTTTATTTTACTTTCAATTTCTAAGGATTACTTTCTAATTTTTTTGGTAATTATATAAAAATTTTGGTAACTAAACAAAATTTTTTTATATAAAATACTCGCCTGGCTTCAAAATTAAATCTACAAAACAAAGCATATTTTTTGAAGTGTATATTCTACGCCATTCATTTATTCTATAATCCCTCCCTCTGCTATAGTAGTATTTATTAAATTTTTATTTGTAAGTAAATGACAGCATACTCTACACATTTTTATTTTCCATTAATTTAATTTAATTTTATTTATTTTGCTTTAAAAATATATCTTGGGACTTCCCTGGTGGTCCGGTGGTTAAGAATTCAGCTGTCAGTGCAAGGGACATGGGTTCAGTCTCTGATCCAGGAACTAATATTCCACACTCTGAGGGGCAACTAAGCCTGCAGGCCACAACTAGAGAATGCCCGAGGGCCACGATGAAGACACAGCATAGTTAGAAAAAAAAAAACAACTGTATTCTGGAGTTAATACCGTAGTAATAGAGAATTTTCTTATTCTTTGCTAGACTTCATTTTGGGGGTGCACCGTAATTTATTCAGTTAGTCTTCTATTGATAGGCATTTGGGTCGTTTCCAGTCCCCTGCCCTTACAAAGACTGGGTAGCCTTGGACATGCATCCTTTCATCTTTTTGCCACTGCACCTGTCATAGATCTCCGGAAGTAGGATTGCTACATCACTGTACACCTATCAGAATGGCTAAAATTAAGAGAAGACAAAAGTAATAATACCAAATGATGATGAAAATGCAGGGCAACTGGAGCCCTCATGCATTGCTAGTGGGAAAGCAAAATGGTACAGCACTTTGGAAAACAGTCTGGCAGCCCCTTACAAAGTCTAACACACGATCACAAGATGACCTTGCAATCTCTTTCCTGTATTTACTCAAGACGAATGAAAAGTTGTATTCACATTAAAATTGTGTCTATCTGAACATTTAGAGAGGCTTTATTCATAACTGACCCAAATTGGAAAAGCTCAAGTGTCCTTCAACTGATGGATAAGTTGTGACACATTACTATAATTGAATGCTACCCAACAATTAAAAGGAACAAGCTGCTAATACAGTACAACATGGATGAATTTCTAAAGCATTCTTCTAAGAAAAAGAAGTCAGACTTAACATGCTTCATACTCCATGGTTCCATTTATATGACCTACTCCAAAAGACAAAACCACAGAGACAGAGAGCACGTCCGTGGTTGCCAAGGATCGGGGTGAGGGGACAGTTTGATGCCGAAAGGGCTGCATGTTGGAACTTGGGAGGGGGCAATGGCACTGTTGTACATCTTGACTATGGTAGTAATAATGAAATTATATGTGCTCCTTGAAACTTGTAGAATTGTATACTGAAAAGAGTGAATTTTACTATATGTAACTTTTATCTCAATAAACCTGATTCCCCTCCAAAAAAAGACAGGTGCACAGGTAGTTTTCCCAGTTAGTGCCAAATCCCCTCTGTGGTAGGATGATTAACAGCTCCCACAGATATCCAGGTCCTAATTCCTGGAACCTGTGGATATTGCCTTTTCATGGGAAAAGGGATTTTGTAGATTGGATTCAATTAGGAGTCTTTTTAATTTCTTTGTGTTTATTTATTTGGCTGGGGCGTGTGCAATCTAGTTCCCTGACCAGGGATTGAACTTGGACCCTTTGTGTTGGGAGCATGGAGTCTTAGCCACTGGGCCACCTGGGAAGTTCCCTGAATTAGGAATCCTGAGATAGGGAGGGTATCCTGGATTGTCCAGGTAAACCCTAACCACATCATAAGTGTCCCTTTTATAAGGGACATAAAAGGGGAGGCAGAAGATGAGTCGACTATGGAGGAGACAGCCATGTGAACACTGAGCAGAGAGAGTTCAAGATGCTGCATTGCTAGCCTTGAAGATGGAGGGAGGAGCCCAGGAATAGGATGAATGAGGCTCTAGAAGAAGAGCAAGGAAAGGAAACAGGGTCTCTCCTGGAGCCTCCAGAGGAAGCACAGCCCTGCCAATCACTTGGTTACAGCTAAATGCGACTTCGGACCTCTGGAACGTTAAGAGAGTTATTTGTGTTGTTTTAAGTCACCCAGTTGGTGGTAATTTGTTACCATGGCGATTGGAATCTAATGTGCCCTCCAATTTTTGCAGTCCCATCGACGTGTAGGGCGTGTCCTTTTTTTAAGAATGAGGAAAAATTTCCCAGAAGCCCCAGAGAGGACATCTTCATATCTCATTGGCCAGAATTGAGTCACATGGTCTTCTCTAAACCAATCACTGGCAAGGATAAGCAGACTTCCTCCACGGCTTAGCCCTGAGGCTGCATAGGTTCTCTTACCCCTCTGGCCGCTGCCTGATCTTGACCACGTCAGCGTTCTGCCCTCAGGGAAGGAGAGGAGCATAGCTTTGGGTTAACTACCAGTGGTGCCTATCTCAAAAATTATTTGCAGAAAAAGAAAAACCCTTAGCTCAATATATATTTTATAAAAATTAAAAGCCCTTCCGCTAAACTTCCTGAGGGGCCACCGGTTGCAGCCTCCCAGAACAAGGCTTTCCCGTGTCCTCTGGCTGTGCCCTCTTCTCTCTTTTTCCACAGGAGGTAGGGCCTAGCTGAGCTCTATTTGTGAGTCACCAAGGTTAAATAAGGCCCCATGAACTCACTGGCCCGCCTTCCAGAAAAATGTCCCACTTGCAATACAGACTCAAGGCCTATTAAGGGAATGTTTCTATTCTCTGTTTTGGGTTTTCTCTGACACATAATCCTAGAATGTCAGGTCCCCTAAAGGTGATGATAATAATGATATATGATAGCAATATCATATATGATAATAATAACAGTGTTTATTATTATTGTGGTAATAGCAACAGCTATCACCTATTGAGCACTTATTATATTCCAAGCATTTTGTATTTATTATCAAATTTAATCCTCAAGTCTTCCTGATGAAGTAGATATTGTTATCATCTCCATCTAATAGATTTTGCAATGCAGGAAAAGAGAGAATGAGTTAGCCAAGATATGTTATGACACCAGGGTTCAACTGAGGTCTGTGAAGATTCCAGAGTTTTTGCTCTCAAACCCCATAAAGTCCAAAACTTTCTTTCTAAGGGTGGGAGACAATAACTCGGGGTGGGGGGCGGAGGAGACAGGGGCGCTTGGAGGTGTAAGCACCCTGCTCCGGCCACTTGTCCAGTGAGTGGGCAAGGGAATGACTGCCCCTTTAGTGTAGCCAGTAGCTCACAGAGCTTTTCTCTCTCTTCTAGAAGAATCAGATAAAAATCAGGGCTTCCATGGTGGCTTGGTGGTAAAGAGTCCACCTGCCAACGCAAGAGACATGGGTTCAATCCCTGGTCCGGGAAAATCCCACATGCCGCAGAGCAACTCAGCCCTGTGCTGCAACTATTGAGCCTGAGATCTAGAGCCCGTGAGATGCAGCTACTGAGCCCACGAGCGTGACTACTGAAGCCTGCTTGCCGAGAGCCCATGCTCCTGAGGGCGTTTGCTTAGCTTCCCAAGGCCCTTCAAGGAGGAGGTGAACTCCAGGCCCCTGCAAGGAGGAGGTGAACTCCAGGCCCCTGCAAGGAGGAGGTGAACTCCAGGCCCCTGCAAGGAGGAGGTGAACTCCAGGCCCCTGTAAGGAGGAGGTGAACTCCAGGCCCCTGTAAGGAGGAGGTGAACATTCTTTTGCTTTAGGCACGTAGGCCTCATAGGCCGCAGTAGCTCTTGCTCAAGGACATGCCTTTTTTTTTTTTTTTTTTTTGAGCTCAGATCATATGTTTCGGGAGAAGGTCTGGGTAAAACTTCCACAGCCTTGAGCTTCGGGTTAACCGGTTCCTTCTGGCTGGCCTCACGCTGATGTCACCTCAGGATGTGTGTTATGGGACAAGCTCTGGGCAATATTTTCACAGCCTTGAGGTGTTTTTTTCTATTCTCAGCAGCTAGCAGACAAGTATATAATACTCTGCTTACACTAGGGAGGAGTATAATCTTTCTACCCCCTTCTGAGTTCTGTGTCAGAAGCTTTTTCTGCCACTATCACTTTAATAGAATTTCTACTGAACAAGCTCTGGGTGACAGAGACTGCCTTTGGTCCTGGAGTTAAATCTTCTCCTTCGGAGACCACAAATCCAGTGGAACACCGTAAGCTTCCGTCTATCATCTTGGGGGCTCGTCTGAGACCCCAAAACGAGGTGTAAGCTATCACTCCGCAGTAAGGGAAACCATTTCAATAAGAACCCCATGAACTGCGGTAAAGAGTCGCCCCGCCTGCCGAACATAAGCCAGCGTGCGCAACAAGCCCCGGCGCCGCCACGAATAAACAAATCCTTTAAAAAAGCTTAAAAAAATTGTTTACTAATCAAGTTTTAATTGGTTTAATAAGATAAAATGTGTTTGTCTTTTCGGAAAAATGAAAGTAGTGAAATAGAGACTTTCTCATTGTGATTTTGTCATATTTATCTGGCTTCAAAGGGGGATTTAAAAAATTGTAGTTATAACATGAAGCCTGCCTTATAGCTTATAAAGCACTTTCAAATAATTTCTCCTACATGATCCTTGCAACAGTTCTTGAAGCAGGAAGATATGCTTATCCCACTTCACAGAGGGAGAAAGTAAGTCTCCTAAAGAGTACATTGTTTGCCCAAGGTCTCACAAATCAGTAAGTGACAGGCAGAATCAAGCCCTGGACCCTGCCCCCTTGCAAGGAAACTTGTTGGCTTTGAAGGCTTGCTGTCCAAGGACTAGGACTTTTCCTGTGACTTTTAGACTCATATTTTCAAGTTTAAATGTCAAGTCTGCCATCGTTCATCTTTTATGCCTCCAAAACAAATCTGATGGTTTTTGCTTTTCTTTTATTTTTCGCTGTGCTGGTGATAGAGACAGAGTAAACGGACAAAGTAAGTGATTAAATAATTAATCTCACTAAAGGACTGTAAGTAGGAAAATATGGGAAACCCCTGTAAGTTAATGGTTACTCAAGAAAGCAGGTTTGCATAACCACAAAACCAAGCAGGCCTGCTTAGCAACAAGATCAGGCAACATCGGACATGCCCCAAAGCAATAAAACAATGATGCCATGAGGCCCAAACCTGCCCAGTGAGCTCCGGAAGTTAATGATCCCTAGGACATACTCTGTGCACGCACACACACACACACACAAAACAATAATTTGTGGACCTAGCTTGACCATCTAGGGACAAGAAAACTCTCCTGCTCAATCAGCCTAGAGGAGGAAATGATGGTGGAGCCTGACATCTTCTTGAGAAAGAAAAGGAAGTTCTTTTTCCTTCCTCTCTTTTCATTTGACTTTAAAACAGTAGCCTAATAAGGTCTCAGGGTGCAGCATGTCTCGCCCGCCCACCTGTAAACCTCACAAGCGTACTATTCCACTAAATCACTTCTTATGTATCACTTTGTCTATTGATGACTTCTTTTCTACGCTGAGACATAAAGGACTGTGGTCCCGGAGCGCTTCAGCCCGCTGCTGAAATGACTCGGAGGCCCCCTAAAATGACACCAGATGGTTTCACTGGGTCTTTGCCGCTGCACTGGGGCTTTCTCTAGTGCTGTGAGCGGGGTCTGGTCTCTTGGTTCTGTGCGTGTCTCACTGCAGTGGCGTCTCTTGTGGAGCGCGGGCTGTAGGCAAGCGGGCCTCAGGAGTTGTGCACAGGCTTAACTGTTCCAAGGCACATGGGATTTTCCAGGACTGGGCATTGAACTTGTGTTCCTTGCATTCGCAGTCAGATTCTTAACCACTGGACCCCCAGGAACGTCTCTGATGTTTTTTCTTAGTAAAGAAAAAGCATTTTCTTAAGCTGCGCACTCTCGCTGAGTTGACTCCTTTAGAGATTGCCCTGGTCGACGATCTGGACGCCGCCTCTGGTTCTGTTATGCTTTCCCTTTAGTTGATTTATAATCCGTTACGGTTTTTTTCCAGTTAGTGATAACCTTCCTGTTGCTTCCAAGAGCTCTTCGGTGGATTCTCTGCAGTTTCCAAGGCAGAATTAAACCGTCTGCAAATATTTTTAAAAAATAAAACCTGCTCTCCTGATCCACCACGAGTGCCTCTTTTACCACATGACAAGCCATTTTTCCACAACTCTGCATTTCCAGATGACTAAATGGCTTCTTTAAGTGCCAAAATATTTAGAAATATAACTGTCTGAGCTGAAAATCTTCCTCAGATGAATTACAATGTGTAGCAAACAGTTTGTGGTTTTGCCTGCAAAACACATTCCTCTCCCGTCTTTTCTAGCAGCCCCTTCCCTGTTTCTTTTGAGTATCTGCCTCTCTCCTCAATCCCCACAAGGTCCCAGCAAGACTGTCTGTCCCATTCAGAACTCCCTAAAGAGGCCCTAGCTCCACCACAGGCTGACCCAACTGACTCTTCCAAGAATTCGTGTCTTGAGAGAAGGGATACTTGGCTGGTAGGATGCTGGCGTTGAGCCTTGCAGAAGACAGACCCCACGATGTCCATGAGGTTTTGCCTGGGGCTGCCCTGACCACTGATTCTGCCCAGACTTTCTCTACCAAAGCGTCGTTAAGTGTTCCTTTGATGCCAGAAACTACCCAATATCTTTCCATACATTCTGTTTGTTTGTTTAGGTTTGCTTTTGTTGCAAAAGATACAGAATATTATCAGTGCCCGAGAGTTGGTTGCAGATAATCTGTCTTTTCCTTGAAATGTCTTTGTTTTGGCCTCTCTGGTCTGGGCTGCTGCATGCGGGCTTTCTCTGTGACAGCGTCTAGCTGCGGTGCTCAGGCGTCTCATTGCAGTGGCGCCTCTTGTTGAAGAGCACAGGCTCTAGGCATGCAGACTTCAGTCGTTGGGGTGCTCAAGCTCCGCAGTTGAGGTCCTCGGGCTCTAGAGCACAGGCTAAGGACTGTGGCTCACGGGCATAGCTGCTCTGAGGCATGCGAATCTCCCCCAAGTAGGGACTGAGCCCGCATCTCCTGCACTGGCAGGCGGATTGCCAACCACTGGGAATCCCAATATATCTTGCCACTAGGGAAGTCCCAATATATCTTGTTATGGATTGAATTGTGCCTTCCCACCAAAAAAGATATGTTGGAGCCGTAACCCCTAATACTTCTGAATGTTTACCCTACTTGGAAATAAGATCTTCACAGGATAATTAAGTTAAAATGAGGTCACTAGGGTGAGCCCTAGTCCAATATGATCAGTGTCCTTAAAAAGAAGAAATTTGGTCACAGAGACACCCAACCAAAGGGAAGACAATGTGCAGACACAGAGAGAGAAGGCCACGTTAAGGTGGAGAATTGGAACCACATGTCTACAAGCTTAGAATGCAGGAAATGTCTGGAAGCAACCAGAAGATAGAAAAGAGACAGGAAGAACAGTCCCTTCCCTAGAGAGTTCAGAGACAGCATGCCCTGCTGACGACACCTTAATTCCAGAGTCTTGCCTCCAGAATGTGAGACTATAAATTTCTATTGTGTTAAGCCACCTAGTTTGTGGTACTTCATTATGCAGCTCTAGGAAGCTAATACAGACCCTCGAGGAAATGTGGACTGTTGGAATGATGCCTGGAAGAAACTGATAGCTGTTCACCAAAACCCTACTCCCCCAGGCTTTTTTTTTTTTTCTTGCCTACAAGTGGACTTGTAGCCAATGATGAAAGATAATTTGTATTTTATGGAAAGACCAGAACAATTCAAACACAACATTTTCCTCTGCTTGTTTGGGTCTCCTCCCTCCCCTTTAGAGTGTAATTATCCATCTGCATTAACCAGATCTTCTTAGGACATAAGATTCTTTCTCCATTTTGTAAGGGGCCACGATGACTTGATACTTCCTCACTTTGTAAGGTCTGGATTGTGTCAGCTGTCAATACATCATTTGATGAATAACCTTCTGTTTCAAAAACTTTAGTAAGTGTGCTCTGACCTCCAGTGGGTAGCATTTTTTTTTTTTTTTTGAAGTCGCTCAGTCGTGTCCAACTCTTTGGGATCCCATGGCCTGTAGCCTACCAGTCTCCTCAGTCTATGGAATTTTCCAGGCAAGGATACTGCAGTGGGTTGCCATTTCCTTCTCCAGGGGATCTTCCCGACCCAGGGATTAGAACCCGGGTCTCCTGCATTGCAGGCAGATGCTTTACCGTCTGAGCCACCAGGGAAACCCAGTCCTCAGCTTTTCTGAAAGACTGTCTTCAGGTTATAATCCTTTCAAGTTGGCTCAAATAAAATTTTCCATTTCTTTCTTAGATCAACTCTTAATTTTTTCATCGACACACGAATGACACAGTCAGCAGGATATCAGTGATTCCCAGAGGACACCTGGAGTCTGCCCTGAACCAGCCCTTGGTACCAACACAGACCCCGTTGAGCCCCACCAGCTTCTCAGCGCTCCTCGGGTGTTCCAGGGATTTCTCCTGATGTCTAGACTGCATTGCTTTCAAGTGATGATCCTAAATGTTTCATTCGAGCTGTTTTCACTTGAGACTCGGAGTCTTAAAGGGCAACAGTGCGTCTCCCAGAGACGTGGGGGGATATGGGAAGGAGGCCCAGGGAAACATGAGTGGCTGAGTTTTTGCTAAATTTGGTTGAAATGGAAAAACAAAACAAGCTGCTATACGGTCTGAACAAAACTTTTGCTAGTGAAATGTGAGACTGATTCAACTCCAAAAAAACAAGGGACACTTGCTCCTTCTGGCCACAAGGTGTCCTCAGGCAAACGAGGGCCTAGAGGAAGTGTCTGAGGATTGATCCCTGTGACAATCTTGCGGTTCTACAGGGGACCCTGGTGCAGCCATTAAAGAAGACTTTGTCAAGTGCAGGTTTCTGAAAACTTTCAGACCACACGCTGAACTGGGGGAGAAATTAAAGCATGCAAGTGGAAAATCTGACGGCTACACAAGACTGTTTACAAAATTAAAATCAAGAATTGGTAACATAGGACTGAGTGGTAAGCAAGTGAATATGATTATAGTTTTTATGGGATTTTTCTGAAATATTACTGGATTTTTTTTTTTTCTTTTGACTGTGCTGAGTGGCTTCTGGGATCTTGGTTCCCTGAAAAGGGATTGAACTGGGGACCACAGCAGTGAAAGCACCGAGTTCCAAGCACTGGACTACCAAGGAATTGCCATTATTAGCGTTTAATCTGTGTTTTCCAAGTAATTCTCGGCTGCCTTGAAAACAGTTTAGTCAAATAGTCAAACTTATCTTTATGACTTGTTTTATAAATCACAGAACAATTTACTCATATTTTTCTTACAATCTACATTTTTAACATTAATTTACTTACATTTAGGTGCTTGGTACACTGGTGATGAGGTAGGAATTCAATTTTTTATTTTTTTCAAATGGCGTGGCTAACTATCTAATCCTCTCCATTGATTGTCTAATACAAAGAAGAGCTTACTTTTTTTTCTGTGCCAACTGGCATGCAAGGTCTTACTTCCCCCACCAAGGATGGAACCTGTGCCCCTTGCAGTGGAAGCTGGGACTCCTAATCACTAGACCATCAGGGAATTCTAAGAAGAGCTTACTTGTGATGGGTGAGAATACCCACTTGTATTCAGACTAAAAGCCACATGAGTGGCGGGGAGGCTCAGATAAGACTCTATTCCAAAAGGAAGTTAAACCCTGAGGAGAGTCCCAGGTCTGCCCTTAAGTCACAGGATGGTATTGGACAGATCCCTTCCCCTACTAACAGGTGGGAGTGGGGGATGGCAGTAGGGAAGCGGGGCCAGATAATCTCTGGCTCTGATAATTACCCTTCTAAAAGTGTACTGAAGAATTCTTGCCATAAAAAGAAATGTACATTTTAACAACACCAAGACAAAAATTTTTTCACCTATCAGACTGGCAAATACTGAAAGGACTAATAATGTTTATTGTTGGCAAGGTGTAGGGCAATTTGCTCACATCTATCAAATGTAAAAAGCATGTATTCTTGGACCTAGCCATTCCTCTTCAAGAAATTCTAAGATGCAAAGAATGATATAGTATCTTTGATATAATGATGTAATTATATTCACTGTGACCTTCATGATAGGAAAAAGTGGAGACAACCTGGATGGCCCCCAGTCAGAAGTTGGATTGACAGTGATACTGTGTAGCAGCTTCTCATTTCCTACGTGGGTGACATTGGCCAAGGTATTTAACCTTTTTGTATCCATATTTCTCATGGGTCAAAACAGAATGATAGCACGGTCTAGCTCACAGACTAGTGTCAGGATTAGATAAGATGAACTCTTATGAAAGTACCCACAACGGTTCCTGGCACACATTAAGCAGGCTCATGAAATGAACTATTATGCATGCACGCTAAGTTGCTTCCGTCGTGTCCGACTCTGTGCAACCCCATGGACTGCAGCCCACCAGGCTCCTCTGTCCATGGGACTCTCCAGGCAGGAGTACTGGAGTGGGGTGCCATTTCCTTCTCCAGCGTTAGCTCTTATAACTACAATATATATTCAGATGAAAAACTGAAAGTTTATTGACAGTCCTTTCAATGGAATGTTGGGTTTTATCATTGGGGGCACCCTAATACCATAGAGGCCTCAATCTTTCATGTCTTGGACTAGGTTATCTCATAACTCTGTATATTATAGAAAAATGTTTCTAGTCTTGCTCACAGAAATGCAAATTGACTTTGTCTTGTAATAGATAATTTCAAATATCATGTTATTGTACTAAAGATAATAGCTAACTTTGTATCTAGTAACAAATTTATTTCTGCATTACTGATTGCCTATACCTATATTATATATATATACATATACTAATTAATATATTGATATATAAAGAGACGGGAATACCAGACTACCTTACCTACCTCCCGAGAAATCTGTATGAAGTTCAAGAAGCAACAGTTAGAACAGGGCGAGGAACAACAGATTGGTTCCAAATTGGGAAAGGAGTACCTTAAGGCTGTATATTGTCACCCTGCTTATTTAACTTATATACAGAGCACATCTTTGTATCTTTGAGCAGGCTCCAGGAGATAGTGAAGGACAGGGAAGCCTGGCGTGCTGCAGTTCATGGGGTTGCAAAGCGTCGGACACAACTGAAGGACTGAACACAACGCAGCCAGGCCTTTCCCAGAGCGCCGGGCGTTCAAATGCATTGGAGGGAAACCTGGCTGCTCCTTTTGTTTGCTTGAGGGAAGGCAATGTCTAGGGGACTTTTGTTATGCAAAGAGAGCTGGAAATCCCCCTTGAAATGGAGAAGTTGGGACCCTAAGCCAGCAGAAGGAAAGGCTGTGTTCCAGGTAGGTCTGGAATATTAAGAGGTTAACTGGTTAACTGGTTCTGCTTGAGGCTGGAGCTGGGCTGGGTTGAGGGGCCTCTTCTCGGGGCCCCTGCCAGCCATGGAGGAGAGAGGTGGCCCCTTGGGACTGGAGAGGCCAGGCCATTCTTAAGTTCCTCCTTATTAACACGCACTGTTCCCCAGACTTGAGGCCACAAACCTCACAGTTTTTGTCGTTTCAGTGAACTCGCCACGCTATGGTTAACCCAACATTTTTCTGTAAACCTACTCACTTACAATAATTTAAATATATAAAGAGCATTTATATAGCCACCACCATGGGAAATCGATAATCTTTTCCTAAAAATAAATACAAGGAAAGCAAAGCAGTGTCATAAAATTCCAACTCGATTCTGTTGCTTGTGCTCTGGGTGATTGGCAGGTGTTAGAGAACATTTAGAAGCTATTAGCAGCAACCTGAGGCTTTCCTTGATTTAATCAGAAGGAAATGAAAGGTAACTGAAAATAGAATAACTATCTCACTGTGCAGTTCAGTTACTTAATGCCTTTGTGAAACCGCTTAAGTGTGCTCTGGCTCTGCCAGTGATCTCAGCCAAACTCTGGACAGTGCTTTGAGACCTGCTCCCTGCCCCATTAGCTGAATAACCTTGGGAAAGTTTCTCAACCTCTCTGAAACTCAGAGTCCTCATTTGCAAAAGGGACATATTGACAGGATGTATCACCTCCAGTAATAATGGCAATAAAGGTGAGGATGATAGTGATGCTATTAGGGGAAAATAAACTGAAAATGAAAGTGTTACTTGCTCAGTCGTGTCTGATTCATTGCACCCCCGTGGACTGTAGCCCACAGGCTTCTCTGTCCATGGAATTCTCCAGTCAAGAATACAGGAGTGGGCAGCCATTCCCTCCTCCAGGAGCTCTTCCTGACCCAGGGATTGAACCCGGCTCTCTCCTCAGTGCTGGCAAATTCTTTACCAGCTGAGCCACCGGGGAAGTCTGATGCATTAGAAACGCTTTGGTAAAATTCATTAAGCTGAACCTTCAGATATTAAGTTTGCTTTGGGGATCTGAATGAACAGCCTGGGTCTTTGCTTTAGTGAAGAGGGGGAGAGCGATCAGCAGAAGGCTGTGTGGTCAATAGAATTAACTTCCATGAGGTGGATTTGTGGAAAATGGAAGCATACCTCAGGCTCTCAGAATTATCAAGGAAGTGAAACTGAATAAAGATATCGGACTTCCATGGTCACGCAGGACAGATGCTCAGACAGGACCGGTTGAGCATTAAAGTGTGAGTCGCTCAGCTGTGTCTGACTCTTTGAGACCTCACCAGGCTCCTCTGTCCATGGGATTCTCCTGGCAAGAACGCTGGAGTGGGTAGCCATTCCCTTACTGACCCAGGGATTGAACCCAGGTCTCCTGCATTGCAGGCAGATTCTTTATCGTCTGAGTCACCAGGAAAGCCCATTAAAGTGAACAGTAACCTCTAAATAACATAACAATCTACCCCATCCCGTGGTACTGCCATGAAGCAACAAGAGAGGACGAGTAAACTTCAGTCGTTGCTACAAAGAGATGCCTTCACACAACCTTCAGAAATTATGCTCCCAAGAGCTAAAGGACAATTATTTCTCCCTCTCTTTCTCTTTTTCCCCTGGCAACTAATTTACTAGACAGTGCCTAATGAATTTTGTGGAATATACTTTGTTTCGTGGACAGATAACCAACAACCATTTTAAAAGATCGCTTCAACCTTATTGATGGGAAATACTGTATTGGCAACAAATTTCAGAAAACATTTAAAATGAAATTAAGCCATCTGAATCTGTCATTCTGGTCCTGCAAACACTGAGGTGTCTTGATGGTTTTATGTGGTATTACGGACCTAAGGAGATGAGTATTATAATTACTGCTTTCCAGTAATGAGAAAATGACACTATAATAGCAGATGATTGCCAGGAAGCAGAACAGACCTGTTCTCCATGCCTTCAATCTTTCCAGTATTTCAGCAAAGGTTCTGAATATGCTAACCACCACAGCTAAACTCTGGGTCTGGGCAGGAGGTGGGGTGGTTATATACGTGAAAAAAAAATAGTAAGATGACGATTTGCAAAACAGTATAGAAAATGTGATCTTATTTAGATGAAAGAAAACAAAAACCAGCAAAGCTATTCTTTACGTACATGCACCCGTATTTATAAAAGCTTACAAACATCTCTGGTGGCAGTGTCCACAGCTGGGTGAAGTGGAAGGGAAAGGAGGACTTTAGTTTTACCTGTATTGTTTGAGATAATAATATTTACACATTTCTGTATTCTTTAGATTTTAAAATTTTTAAATAGATGACTGTTAACCGGCTGAATTCTGCTGCTGCTGCTGCGTCACTTCAGTTGTGTTCAACTCTTTGCAACCCCAAGGGCGGTAGCCCGCCAGGCTCCTCTGCCCATGGGACTCTCCAGGCAGGGATCCTGGAGCGGGCTGCCAGGCCCTCCCCAGGGCACCTTCCCCACCCGGGGACTGAACCCGGGTCTCTGTGTTTCCTACACGGGCGGGTGGGTTCCTTACCAGTGCACCACCTGTGTCCCCTCACAAATTCCTGTGCTGAAGTCCTGTCCCCCAGAACCTCAGACGCGGCTACATTTGGAAACAGAGTCTTTAAAGAGGTAATTAAGTTAAAATAAGGTCACTGGGGTGGGCCATAGTCCGACACAGGGCTTCCCAGGTGGCTCAGAGGTAAAGAATCTGCTTCCCAATGGAGGAGATGCAAGAGACGTGGGTTTGATGCCTGGGTCAGGGAGATCCCCTGCAGGAAGCCATGGCAACCCATGCCAGTATTCTTGCCTGGAGAATCCCACGGACAGAGGAGCCTGGCGCGCTACAGTCCTTGGGGTCACAGAGTCGGACATACCTGAACACACACGCACGCTAATCTGACCAGTGTCCTTACAGGAAGAGGAAATTTAGGAGAAGGACACACAGAGAGGACCACGTGATGGCATCCGCCTACAAGCCAAGGAGAGAGGCCTCTGAAGGACTCAACCCTTGATTCCGACTTGTGGTCTCTACAGCTGTGAGGAAAATAAATTTCTGCTGTTTAAGCTGCCCAGTCTGTGATCTTTGTTATGGAAGATGTTAAAGAAAAAAAAAAAAATTCAATGGTATTTGTTAAAGACAGCAAGGCAGACTTTATGCAGGACCATAATGACAGGTATAGGGATTACACTGGGATTTCACAGTGTGGGAGAGAGACTGGGCTAAACTTAAATACAGCATGGCCAAGTGGGAATTTGTAGTCAGGGAGCAGGGTGGGGTCAGTGGATGGAAAATTACTGGGAGGAAATATCAAGGGTAAGAGGAATTCTGGCTAGAGCAACCGAACAGGATTTTTGCTGAAGGCAGGCTGGGATAATCAGACATCACTTGAGAGATGGCAGAGGATAAGGAACCTGATCAGATATCGAGGGCTGGGGATTTGGGTTAAACTGACTTAGCAGGGTTCTGGCTGAAAGCAGATTTTAGAGGTAAGCGCAGAGTTGCACCTAGGAGCAGGTGCAGAAGGCTGACTACGGTTTGGTCAAGCAAGGAATCTTTGTCACAGGCCTGGTAAATGGACACGACAACCAAGGCGATGCTCCTGACTTCTGGGAGCATCTACCCTAGTGGGAGAAGAAGTTAATAGTACAGCCTCACTGTGATACCAGGAAGAGTGGGAGAAGCGCTACAAAATGCAGAGGCAAGATACTGTGGAACCAAGGGCGGGAGACAGTGTCGCGCCTGGCAGGTTTCAGAGAGGAAGTGGCCTCTGAGCTGGGCCTTGAATGATGAGCAGCGGAGAAAACGGGGGCAGCGGCGGGGAGGGTGGTGGTGCATGGGTTGGTGGGGGTGGGGAATGGGTAAGATGGGATCGTTCTTGGAGGAAACACAGAAGCCGGCAGTGAAGGTCTGTTCTGGGTCAGATTAAGACGAGGCAGCTACAGCTGAGTGCAGACCGCACCAGGGGCCGTGGGAGAGAGGTAACTGAAGCCATTGATGACAGCTGCAGGCCATCACAGAGGCAGCAACAGCATCATCTGCTTAGTAGAAAGACCGCCCTGGAGTCCACGAGGCCGGGGTCGAAAAGGCATGGCCCGTGCGCCTTCTGGCTTCCCAGGTGGCACTCGTGGCAAAGAACCCACCTGCCAGTGCAGGAGACATGAGACGTGGGTTCGATCCCTGGGTCGGGAAGATCCTCTGGAAGAGGGCATGGCAACCCACTCTAGTATTCTGGCCTGGAGAATCCATGGACAGAGGAGCCTGGTGAGCTACAGTCTGTGCTAAAGTCTGTGCTCAGGTGTAGCTGCCTGGTCGTAAGAGGGTCGCAAATAGTCAGACACGACTGAAGCAACTTAGCCCGCACACAGGCACAGGCCTCTCACGTCCACGGGGACGTGTTCTTTGACTTGTGCAGCTATTTTAAAAAAATTAACTGTTCTAATAGTTCAGAAATTATACATAATTTAGATTCATAATATAATTAATAATTTATTGATATGATTTGAATCTAGATAATAGTTATATAATTTATAATATATTAATGTCACAGAAACTAATAAAATTATGCTGATATACTTTATATATAAATACTGATAAACTGGAAGAGCTCACAAAATTTCAAAGTTTTTGAAAAATCTTTTAACAAGTGTTGTTGGTTGATTGCATCCCCCCAACAAGATTTGTTGAAGTGCAAACCTGTGGTGCCTGACTTCAACTTGCTTGGAAATAGGGTCTTTGCAGATGCAGTTAAGACGTAAATTCAGATGAAGTCTTACTGGAATAGGATGGGCCCTGAGTCAAATATGACTGACGTTCTGATAAGAAGAGAAGCACTGCAGATGCACCATGGGGAGAATGCCACGTGGCTGGTGATGGAGGCGGAGATGGGAGAGACGCAGCTGTCAGCCAAGGAGCAGCAGAGATGGACCCCCGGAAGCCAGAAGAGGCAAGGAAGGATCCGACACAACCTCAGAGGGTACAGGGCCCCGAGACACCTTGACCTCAGATTTCTAACTTCCAACACTGTGGGAGAATACATTTCTGTTGTTTTAAATGCCAGCACTACAGGACACAGCTTCAACCTGGAACCTCTCTGCCCCGCTGGCAATTGTCGGGAGCTGAGGAAGGGTGCCCCCTGGAGGGGAGCCTCCAGCCAGCTGGCAGCCGTCATTCCCGTCAAGGTGGAGACTGCAGCGATCGTCCAGGGGAGACGAGAGGGCTCAACTAAGGCAGCAACGAGGGAGTGTGTGTGCGTGAAAAGCTCTGTTCTTGGAAGCGATTATTCTTGACCTCACGCACGGGAATGAAGTGAGAATGATGCTGATTACTGCAGTGGCTGCCCCGAGTCTCAGCTGCGGGACGTGGGATCTTCAGCTGCGCTGCGTGGATCTCAGCTGCAGCACGTGGGATCTCGTTCCCTGACCGGGGGTTGAACCCAGGCCCCCCGCTGTTGGGATCGCAGAGTCTTAGCCACAGGATCACCAGGGAAGTCCCTATTATTACAAACTGCATTTGGTATCACTACCCTGAGCCGGGTCCTATGTGGAGGGCTTTTGTATAAGATGCCATTGAATCTTCCCCCCAGTGCTAGGTAAAATTCTCACTCTGTAGGTGAGATCACTGAGGCTCAGAAAGGTTACATGACTGAGACCTGGATTATAAATAAGATAGAACATCAGCTAGGTGCCAGGCACCTGGCTGAGCACTTTATGTCCGAGCTCGCTGAATCCTCACAACACCCTATGAAGCAGGTGCTGCTGTTATCCCTGATTCTCTCTCCCCTTCCCCACTGAGGTGAGGAAAGAGGGCGGCGCAAGAGGCGCAGGCCAGCAGCCTGGTCAAGCTACTCAGCAGCAAAGCTACATGGTTGGTACACAACTTCGTGTTTTTGTCTGGATCCAAAGTCCTCGCTGGCTTATCTTTTCATCCATCGATTCGTTCATAGATGAACGCTCTTTTTTTTTTTTTTGGCTATGCTGCACAGCACGTGGGATCTTAGTTCCCCAGCAGGGATCTAACCAGGGTCCCCTGCAGTGGAAGTGTGGGCCTCCAGGGAAGCCCCTGTCTTATATACTTCTGGAGGCGCTGTGCTCTGTAGCTTGGACCTCAGTGTCCCCCTCTGTGAAGCGTGGGGCTCTCCTGGCCGATCTTGAAGGGCCCTTCTTGCACAGTAATTCAGTGATTCCCTGGCCTTGGGAAGGATTGAGCAATCATTAACAACGCAGCAGCTCACAATGCTCACTCACTTTCCAGTGTCTCAGTAAATGACCGAGCCAGGATTTTAATCCAGGTCCACCAGACTCCAAAAGCTCCTTCGCTTCCTCCTGGGCCAGGGAAAGAGAACGAAAGAAGAAGAGATTGAAGGAGCACCGTCAAGCCAGGTTTGTGCGAGCCACACGGGAGGCGCCCGAGCCGGAGCTCCGACCAGGGAGCTGGACCGGAGCGGGCCTGTGGCGCCCTCTTGTGACCAGGTCCGAAATGCTCTGCTTTGCCAGCTCCTTCCTTGGGATACCAGAAAGAGACGTCGACACTGGGGGAAGCAGGAAGCGGTTTTCCCAGTGGTTTTTGCAAACCAGTGGCCCCGGCTCTTGTTCTAAAATGGAGACTTATTGAAGGCATGAGCCGCTTAGAGCTACCCTGTGTTCATTTATTGATGAAACAAGTCCACAACTTGTACATACTTGTATCGGGTATAAGGCAGAGAACCCAACAGGAATAAATGGCACCTTTCCTCCTTTGCACTCAGAGTGAAAGGTCAGACATTAAACCTGTGAAACCCAGAATAAATAAAAGGCAGGAAAGAATTCCTCCTTCATACTCCCTTTCCTCCTTAGCTCTCTTTCCAATATCTGGAGGGGGAAAGGATCTTTAGCAAGACCCAAGAAGAGAGAGAGACTTTTAAGAATAATGTAGACTTTTAAGAATAACAAAATGTCTATCTGCTCTCAAAAGTTTCATTTGTTTCACAGATACCCTGGGAACTGGAAAATATCTAAATCCTCCTCTGGACTGAGGCACCAGGAGGGAGGGAATCCCTTCAGCTGCAGGGAAGCCAGGAGCTGTGCCCAGGATCAGCCTTGAAGGCTGCAGGGGCCTCTTTCAGGAGGAACTGATGCCTGGCAGGGGAATAGAGGGGTGAAACGTGGGGTGGGGTTGAGGGTTTGGGGAAGAGGGATTTTATATGCGTGTCCAACCTTCACAACAATTCAATAAAGCCAGGGCCACCAGACCTATTTTACAGATGGGGAAACTGAGGCCCAGAGAGATTAAGGTGCCCACCCACATCTCAAAGCTAATAGGCTGCACTGCTGGAATCTAAGTCTTGGAAAACCTGTAGATTAGGAATCCCAAGTCTGGCTTCCAGTCCCAGCTCTGAACACACCTGTCGAGTTGGGCAATTCCGTTAACAACTTGGATCTCTGTTTTTTCTCTTGTGCATACCAGGGGCTCGGTTAGAAAGACATCCACTGGTATTTCCTTTGAAGGGCCTGAACAGAAAAACAGGAAGGAAGTGCTGAGGAGCGCCAGGGGTCAGAAGGAGACAGAGCCCAAGTCTGAACCTCAGGCGCCCTGAGCAAATCCCTGACGGGCGAGTGCTCAGTTATCTGTGATACGTGGCCTCTGGGCAGCCTCTCCTGAGTGGGCTCACAGGTGTCTCAGCAAGGGAACCTCAGAGTCGTCAGAGACTCCCTTACTCAGCTGATTTTTAAGAGGCATCTGTCCTATTAGACTCATAGTAGCCATGAAACCCCTTTATGGAAGGGCAGGACTGTACACTTTACAAACCACACTCATACCTGTGATCTCCTTTTCGGTGAGGTGCACAGGACAAGTACTGCTGTCCCCACTTCACAGAGAGTGAAACTGAGGCTCAGAGAAGGCCCAGCGGCAGCCAAGAAGCACCACCTCGCGGCTGCCCACCCCTCGGGCATTTGAGTGCCTTTGGATAGGGAGGCAGCCACTGTGGTGGGCTGGATTTCTCCTCGCCTAGGTAACCTCCCCGGAGAAGAATTATGCGCCGCAGATTCGTCATCGTGGGGCCCCAAGACTTGCTCTGGCCAATGAAACAAGAGAAGAAGCTGGAACAGAAGCTTGAAGATCCAGCGTGCTGCTCGCCATGTCTCTTTTCTTCTGCTATGAAACCTGGCAGTGTTCCAGAGAAAGAGAGAGAGAACATCCTCAGTCTGGGTCCTGGCGTAAAGACAACATGGAACAGGACCCATCATGGACACAGGGGCGAGCAGGAAATAAACCTTTGTGGCTGTACACCACGGAGATTTGGGGGTCATTTGTTACACAGCAAAACCTAGTTTGCCCTAACTAATACATCTATAAAGACAATAACCTCTTCTGGGAATAGTGATGTCAGACCCTGGATGAGTACTGGCTAGTCTATGGTTGTGTGTGTGTGTGTGTGTGTGTGTGTGTGAGTGAGAGACACACACAGTGGGTGTAAGAAGGACAGACCTAGGCAAGTTTGCCCTGGACTCTTTTCCACTGATTCAAACCAGCTATAACTACAGGAGCCTGTTTCCTTTTCTTCTCCGCTCCCCTCGCTCTCTAATAATTTTTATTCTCCTGCAGAAAATTTCGGATCTCTATTGCGAATGCAATAATAGCAGATAAAGTCCCCCCCCCCCAATTTATATGGAGGAACTGCTTCAGGAGTTACTGATTGACTCTCAGAAATAATGATTGCAGCCACTGTTTCCTGAGGGCTTGCTGAAAATCAGGCACACTTTAAGAACTTTTCATGCTTTATCTCGTTTTCTCTTCACAACTACCTGAGGAATTAGATCCTGCTGCTGCTGCTAAGTCGCTTCAGTCGTGTCCGACTCTGTGCGACCCCATAGACGGCAGCCCCCCAGGTTCCCCCGTCCCTGGGATTCTCCAGGCAAGAATACTGGAGTGGGTTGCCATTTCCTTCTCCAGTGCAAGCATGCATGCTAAGTCACTTCAGATGTGTCCGACTCTGTGTGACCCTATGGACAGCAGCCCACCAGGCTCCTCTGTCCACGGGATTCTCTGGGCAAGAAAACTGGAGTGGGTTGCCATTTCCTCGAATTAGATCCTCAGTTCAGTTCAGTTCAGTTCAGTCGCGCAGTCGTGTCCGACTCTTTGCGACCCCATGAATCGCAGTACGCCAGGCCCCCTGTCCATCACCAACTCCCGGAGTTCACTCAGACTCACGTCCATTGAGTCTGTGATGCCATCCAGCCTAGATCCTAGGAATTAGATACTACTGCTACTAAGTCACTTCAGTCATGTCTGACTCTGTGTGACCCCATAGACGGCAGCCCACCAGGCTCCCCTGTCCCTGGGATTCTCCAGGCAAGAACACTGGAGTGGGGTTGCCATTTCCTTCTTCAATGCATGAAAGTGAAAAGTGAAAGTGAAGCCACTCAGTTATGTCTGACTCCTAGCGACCCTATGCACTGCAGCCCCCAGCCTCCTCCATCCATGGTATTTTCCAGGCAAGAGTACTGGAGTGGGGTGCCATTGTTGTTAGAGGCAAGGAAATGAAGACTGAGAGACTTTAAGGAAGTTATCCGAAGCCACACAGCTACTAAGAACTAAGGCTGGGACTCAAGTCCAATTACAGTGCGGGGTAGTTTCCGACTTATCGTTCGGGTCTTCTTTTCTTTGCAGACTGTATTATATTTGTCTCATCTGCTGTTTCTAGCTTCCCTGATGGCTCAGTTGGTAAAGAATCCGCCTGCAATGCAGGAGACCCCAGTTCTATTCCTGGGTCAGGAAGATCCTCTAGAGAAGGGCATGGCAACCCACTCCAGTATTCCTAGGCTTCCCTTGTGGCTCAGCTGGGAAAGAATCCGCCTGCAATGCGGGAGACCTGGGTTGGGAAGATCCCTTGGAGAAGGGAAAGCCCACCCACTCCAGTATTCTGGCCTGGAGAATTCCATGGGCTGTAGGTTGGGAAGATCCCTTGGAGAAGGGAAAGCCCACCCACTCCAGTATCCTGGCCTGGAGAATTCCATGGGCTGTAGGTTGGGAAGATCCCTTGGAGAAGGGAAAGCCCACCCACTCCAGTATCCTGGCCTGGAGAATTCCATGGGCTGTAGGTTGGGAAGATCCCTTGGAGAAGGGAAAGCCCACCCACTCCAGTATCCTGGCCTGGAGAATTCCATGGGCTGTAGGTTGGGAAGATCCCTTGGAGAAGGGAAAGCCCACCCACTCCAGTATCCTGGCCTGGAGAATTCCATGGGCTGTAGGTTGGGAAGATCCCTTGGAGAAGGGAAAGCCCACCCACTCCAGTATCCTGGCCTGGAGAATTCCATGGGCTGTAGGTTGGGAAGATCCCTTTCAGCCTCCTCCATCCATGGTATTTTCCAGGCAAGAGTACTGGAGTGGGGTGCCATTGTTGTTAGAGGCAAGGAAATGAAGACTGAGAGACTTTAAGGAAGTTATCCGAAGCCACACAGCTACTAAGAACTAAGGCTGGGACTCAAGTCCAATTACAGTGCGGGGTAGTTTCCGACTTATCGTTCGGGTCTTCTTTTCTTTGCAGACTGTATTATATTTGTCTCATCTGCTGTTTCTAGCTTCCCTGATGGCTCAGTTGGTAAAGAATCCGCCTGCAATGCAGGAGACCCCAGTTCTATTCCTGGGTCAGGAAGATCCTCTAGAGAAGGGCATGGCAACCCACTCCAGTATTCCTAGGCTTCCCTTGTGGCTCAGCTGGGAAAGAATCCGCCTGCAATGCGGGAGACCTGGGTTGGGAAGATCCCTTGGAGAAGGGAAAGCCCACCCACTCCAGTATTCTGGCCTGGAGAATTCCATGGGCTGTAGGTTGGGAAGATCCCTTGGAGAAGGGAAAGCCCACCCACTCCAGTATCCTGGCCTGGAGAATTCCATGGGCTGTAGGTTGGGAAGATCCCTTGGAGAAGGGAAAGCCCACCCACTCCAGTATCCTGGCCTGGAGAATTCCATGGGCTGTAGGTTGGGAAGATCCCTTGGAGAAGGGAAAGCCCACCCACTCCAGTATCCTGGCCTGGAGAATTCCATGGGCTGTAGGTTGGGAAGATCCCTTGGAGAAGGGAAAGGCCACCCACTCCAGTATCCTGGCCTGGAGAATTCCATGGGCTGTAGGTTGGGAAGATCCCTTGGAGAAGGGAAAGGCTACCCACTCCGGTATCCTGGCCTGGAGAATTCCATGGGCTGTATAGTCCATGGGGTCACAAAGAGTCGGACAGGCTATTTCTACGCCGCAGTCTTCGCTCAACACGGCTGGAAGAGCAGAATCCCTTTCTCTAGCCCTGGCTTCAGGGAAGAAGGGTTTCGTTTGTTGTTTTTCTGCGTGTGTTCCTGACTCCTCTCCTTCCTTTATCCTGAGTAGACGAGGGGTTGACCTGTTTGGTAAACTTGGGAACACTTGGTCGTGCTCAATTTGGCACCATCCTTCCTACTGGGAGGGGACTGTTCTAGAGTCCTTCCACCCCAACAGCAGGTAGCTGGCCCTGGTCTTTACAGCCCGGCTTTGGGATTCACTATTGGCTACCAGTCTAAAAGTGGCTTCTCCGACCTATGTCAGTGATCAAGGTGACCTTTTGGCCTCCCTCTGCTTCTCTTTGTTTTATTGCTCAACTTTTTCAGAACTTGGGCAAGGCAAAGGGGATGCTGTTTACTCAGAGTCTCCCTGAAGGAATTACACTGATGGGAATGTTTCATGACCTACTGCTGGCTCCAGCGTTTGCCTTGCTGGCTTCAGAGTGTAAACCCAGCTCTCAGGCCTGCCCTCTCCTGAGCAAAGCAGGGTGGCGTGGAAGAGATGGCCAGCTGTTTCTTAAGATCACTCTTTCTTTCCTCTATTTTTAACAACCCTCCCCAGAATAAAGACTAAGTTTCCCAGCCTCCCTCACAGCGAGGTGTGGCCACCTGACTCGTTAATGAGATGTGAGCAGAGGTGCTAAGCACAACTTCTGGATCATACGAAAGGGAGAGTTTGTGCCAACCAGTTTTTTTCTCCCCCCTGCTGGCTGGAATGAGACAGGATTTGGCAGCTGGAATAAGTATTTTGAGCCACGAGATGAAAACTATATATTTGACTGGCAGTGCCACCATCAAGGAAGAGCTTAAGAATTGTCACGAGCAACCTGCCACCATAGCCCTTATACTGGTACAAACGTCTCTGTGGCAGAGGACTCACACTTCTCACTTGTGAAATCCATTATCATTTTGGGGTCTCTTAGGTACAACATCTGAAGCCATGTATCTTAATTAAGTCAAGAAGGGACCCAAGAATTTCCTTCTCAATTAGGGGGAGGGATTTAGGCTCTGGCAGGGGTCTAACTGCATCTGATTCCCATATCCGAGGAAATCAGTGAATGAGGGAAAGATAGAAGGATTGGGCATTTGTTGAATGCTTAGAATATTCCAGATACTGTGACTAATTCTTTCTGTTACCTTTTCCCAGTTGATTTAAACCACAATTATATGCTGCTGCTGCTGCTAAGTTGCTTCAGTCATGTCCGACTCTCTGAGACCCTATAGACGGCAGCCCACCAGGCTTCCCTGTCCCTGGGATTCTCCAGGCAAGAACACTGGAGTGGGTTGCCATTTCCTTCTCCAATGCGTGAAAGTGAAAAGTGAAAGGGAAGTCGCTCAGTCGTGTCCGACTCTTTGCGACCCCATGGACTGCAGCCCACCAGGCTCCTCCGTCCATGGGATTTTCCAGCCAAGAGTAGTGGAGTGGGGTGCCATTGCCTTCTCCGACAATTACATGGGGGAAGATCTATTATCCCATTATGTCATTGAGGTTCAGCGAAGTTAAGTGCTTTGACTAAGGTCATTTAGCTTATAAAAGTTATGCTAGGACTTCCCTTGTGGTCTGCTGGTTAAGATTCCAGCTGCCAACGCAGGGGACACAGCCTCAGTGCCTGTCCAGGAGGGTTCCACAGGACAAGGGGCAGCTCAGGCCATGCACCCCACCTACTGAGACCACGAGCCCTAGAGGCTGTGCTCCGCAACAGGAGAAGCCATCGCAATGAGACGCCCACACACCGCAATGAAGAGTGTACTCCCCACTCGCAGCAACTCCAGAAAGCCTGTGCACAGCAGCGAGACTCAGCGCAGGCAAAAATAAATAAATACACAAATGTTTAAGTCATGCTAGAAATGGGGCTAGGGTCGGTGTGACTCCCAGACCATTTTCTTTCCTCCACAGCAGACCATTTACTCACTCTCCTCTTCCACCAAATACAGTGCTCTGAGCATAACAAGCTCTTGCCCTTCCGTGGATCTCTTCCATCTCTGCACATCTGGCGAGCAGAGGCTCTGACTCTCTTGGCCCCAACCATCTTTACATGGATGATGGATGGCTGGGGAGCAAATGGTCTTTGAAGATACAGGACTTCCCTCCAGAGCAAAGGACAGAAAGGCTTACTCCCCACTACAGAAGACTTGATTTCCCTAAGCTCAGGGTTCCTGACATTCAGTTTCTGATGCTCATGCTGCATATGATGCTGTGAATAATAAAGTCCTTTGTCCCTGACCCAGAAGTCTCATATCCTCTGCCCATATCTATGAAACTATATGACGCTAAGCTGTTGACTTGCAATTAGGCTAAGATCTTAGCTCCTGACAGCACCTGCCACGTTTGTGCCATGGAAAGATTGACCATACTCAGTCCTTGTGTCACGCACCAATGTTCTCCACTAAATGATCTCCAACGAAATGCGCAAGGTCAACGAAGCAAGAAAGAAAATTCAAGTACCATTCTGCCTTCCCTTTCTCTAAGAAAGCGCATGCTTTGCAGAGAGCATGCAATGAAAGAGCTGAATCTGCCATCTTCTCACCAGATCGTAGTTTTCACGTGGATTTCATGCTGTGGTCATTTTGCCATACTGAGCGTGATTCCAGCGTTCAAAGATGCATATTATTTCATGGAACGTGGCCCCTAAACCCGAACCATCCACTTCTGGTGGTCAACCGAAGAGAAGGCTGTCAGACCAAATACTGGAGGCAACTCTGGAGGCGATGAACCTGTTTTCTGTGGACGGCTCTCCTAAGCCATTTTCAAGTCCACCTTTGATCTTACATGAGTTTTGTTGTTACACCCTCATAAGGGGCTACCCAGGTGGCTCAGCGGCAAGGAACTTGCCTGCCAATGCAGGAGCCACAGGAGACTTGGGTTCGATCCCTAAGCTAGGAAGATCTCCTGGAGGAGGAAATGACAACCCATTCCACTACTCTTGCCAGTATAATTCCAAGGAGAGAGGAGCCTGGTGGGCTACAGTCCTCGGGGTTGCGAAAAGTTGGACATGACCAAGCATGAATGCAAACACATCCTCATAAGCTATGATTCCAGAGGATTAGTTGTAGGGGTGGGACCCTGTGGACTGCACTGCGCCAGGCTCCTCTGTCCATGAGACTCTCCAGGCAAGAAAACTGGAGTGGGCTGCCAGGCCCTCCTCCAGGGGATCTTCCTGACCCGGGAGTCGAACCTGACTCTCGTGTCTCCTGCACTGGCGGGCAGGTTCTTGGCCACTAGCGCCGCCTGGGAAGCCCCCATGAGGTGTGGGGTGGATATTTTAATAGTCACATTTCCTTTACAATTCAGTATAGCATGTGTACTTATATTTACATTTGTACATCACTTTTCTTCTTTTGTATCATAAATTTGATTCTAATAATTTTCCACATCCAGAGACTAAAGAATCCCATGGGCTTAATTTTCATTTCTTGGTCAGTCTGCCAAATTTCGGAGTGCAGTACATAAATTGCAACTTCTTTTTTGATTAGCATTTTAAAATTATTTGTCCTTATTCAATTGAATTATGTATCACTGGAAATTAATCAACTACATTTGAATATATATTAGCTTTTTAAAAATTAGGTAACACATGGTAATAGATGATTAGAGTACAAATTGTATTGTTTCTCCTGTATCTTAAATATTACCTCAGGGACTGGGACATCGATATTTTAATATTTGGTTCTGGATTGATGGCAACTCCAAAACCACTACATAAAAATGGGGTGAGCAAAGAGAGAGAGAGAGGAAAAAGAATGTACAATCCAAGATAAGTCTAGGCATCAAAATTCTGAAACATACAAAGAAAATTAACAAATAAAGTTAACCCTATAAAACCAACAAGGAGATGAATCTATTTGGTTTAACTAAACAACAAATAGATCTGAAAACGAACTTAAATGTTTAGGCTCTGGAAAAAGATAAAGACTAGAATAACATCTATTTTTACAAAAGAAATTATACATGTATCAATGAAACAAGAAGACGTAGCTATGACAAAGGATCGCTACCTGGAGTGCTCCCGTGCCTCTCTGGGAATGACTGAGCCCTCAGACACTGGCTGTATCTTCCAGCTGACTGCCACTTGTGCTACTCAGTCTAAGATGGGGAAGTTAAGGGCTGTGTGAGCATGGTGATCCCAGGTTTAGTCTTCTTCCACCCAGAGCCCTCCACCATGTCATCCAAAGTCCCCTTCTATGTGATCTCTCTCCATTTGCATTTTCCTTTGCTTAGGAGGCAATGGGCAGAGCAGATTAGTAAGTAACAGACATCTGGGGGCTGCCAGTCTCCTCCTGCAGGCATGCCCACTCTTCAATAATGATTCTCTTGAGCCCTTTGCTCTTGTGTCTAAGAGACTATAACTCCCCCCATCACCCCTTCCCATGGAGGGAGAGGGAAGAACGAGATGGGTCTCTTTTCAGAAAACCGTATTTGTCTTTAAGCTTGGCTTTCCTCCCATCTCTCCATCTCTTCTTTCCATTGACCAGTGGTAATATTTTTGTCTGTGGGGAGATGGGTAGGAATGGGGAATAGGCGGGGAGAAGTAGAATCAGGATTGATGAAGGGCTGGTAGAGAATGGCTCTTCAATGCCCTGCTGGAAGACAGTGGGTTCCAGCCACTGGCAGCTCTTTAAATGTAGAATTTGGGCTCCTTAGGGTCTTCTCGGTTCAGATTTGGGTTTCAGCAGCAGTCTCAGGACAATAGGAAAAAGCTCTTTACATGTCCCAATTACACAAGAATATATGTCTATTTTCCTCTCTTTTTAAAATTTAATACACGTTGGCATGCTGTTTACTTTTCTATACCTTGTTTTTTTCACTTGAAGTAGTTCTTAGAGATTGTTCCATGTCAGGACGTGTACACGTGCCTCTTTCTGCTTTGTGGCTTCATATACCCCACCATGTGGACACCCTGGCATTTGTAACAGTTCTCTAGCGATGCTCTCTAGTCTTTCGCTTTCCCAAACAGTGCTGATGTTTTGTGCACCCTCTTTTCATACAAACAGTGTTTTGTTTTGTTTTTTAAAGAAAAAGTTAATAGAAACACTGACAAATGTCTGTCATTCAAGGGGCATTCCATCTTAATTATGCTGCAATTAGTGAAAACAGCCTCTTCTTACTTTGGAAACTGTGAATTATTACAAGAATTGACAATTTCTTCTGTGTTTAATTGCATCGCCTAGCACGTGACAGGCATTCTGGATTCACAACATGTTTTTCTTCAATGCAGCATCAAAGTGTAACGCTTTTGACACAAACTTAAGCAACCTTAGGGATCTACGTTTAAGCTGCTACAAGTGCAAATAGACAGTGAAGGACAAAGCAGTGCTTAGGATGGGTGATCTGAAGTCATGTGTGCTTGAGTTCAAATCCCAGTACCGATTTTGGCTTATATGACTTTAGACCTGTACGACACTCGGTTTTCTCCTTCATAAAATGGGGCGAATAGAACACCGACTTCATGAGGATGTTGTAAGTAACAAGTAAGAAAATATGTGTGATTCTTAGGACAGTTTCTGGAGCTCAGTAAGGATTCAGCAAGCATGATGTTGGTTCTTTAGTCTCCAAGTTGTGTCAGATTCTTTTGTGACCCCCATGCCTGCCAGGCTCCTCTGTCCATGGAATTTCCCAGGCAAGGATACTGCAGTGGGTTGCCATTTCTTTCTCCAGCAGATCTTCCTGATCCAGGGATCAAACCCCAGGCTCCTGCATTGGCAGGTGGATTTTCTACCACTGAGTCACCAGGGAAGCCCACAATAAGCATTAGCGGTTTCAGTTCAGATGACAATTGTGTATACAGAAACTTACTAGCCAGACACAAGTTTGTAGCTGGACAAGAAATGTCAATTGGTTCACAGCTTTCTCCTTTATTTGGTACAGGCAAATTTGATTTCAGAGATGTTAAACTATGACCACAAACAAGTTATGCTTATTGGAATTAAAGAATATAGTAATAAAAGCATAGACCCAAAGGGCTGGAATGGATTTCAATATTACTTTATATTAGATTATCAAGTATAGTGAAATAGAAAGTGGCTCAGTCATGTCCAGTTCTTTGCAACCCCATGGACGGTAACCTGCTAAGCTCCTCTGTCCATGGAATTCTCTAGGCAAAAATACTGGAGTAGTAGCCCTTCCCTTCCTCAACGGATCTTCCTCACACAGGGATCTCTGGCATCACAGGCAGATTCTTTACTGTCTGAGCCACCAGGAAGTCCCATCATGAAATAACAATCCCATGTATTAAATTCTCATATGCCAAGCATTTTGCATATATTATCTTACTTTTCACAAAGACTCATGTGATATTTATTATTATTATTAGTTTTGAGGAGACTGAAGCCCTGAGAACTCCAGTGACAGAGATTCACTCTCAAGTCTTTCTAGGAAAAAAAAAAGATACTTATAAATTCCAGTACATTTTTTTCCAATGAAATCTCACTTGCCCATGACAGAACTAGCTTATGAAAGGTTTTGAATGCCCAAAGCAAGCTTGAGCTTCATTTTGGTGGACTGAGGCAGGGCCCTCTTATCCACAGTGAGGAGGGCCCACAATACTTTTAGGGGGTCTACAAAATCTTTTAAGTTCTTTCATAATCAGAAGAGAAAAACTAACTTTTAGGTTGAAGAAAATGATTTGCTATATAACAATTTATTCATCTGTGCAGTTATAAAGTATGAACTATATATGAAACAAATATTACATAAATCCACAGTTCAGTTCAGTCGCTCAGTCATGTCCGACTCTTTGCGACCCAATGAACTGCAGCGCGCCAGGCTTTCCTGTCCGTCACAAACTCCTGGAGTTCACTCAAACTCATGTCCGTTGAGTTGGTGATGCCGTCCAACCATCTCATCCTCTGTCGTCCCCTTCTCCTCCTGCCTTCAATCTTTCCCAGCATCAGGGTCTTTTCAAATCAATCAGTTCTTCGCATCAGGTGGCCAAAGTATTGGAGTTTCAGCTTCACCATCAGTCCTTCCATGAATACTCACTGCTTTCCTTCAGGATGGACTGGTTGGATCTCCTTACAGTCCAAGGGACTCTCAAGTCTTTTCCAACACCACAGTTCAAAAGCATTAATTCTTCAGTGCTTGGCTTTCTTTATGGTCTAACTCTCACATCCATACATGCCTACTGGAAAAACCACACTTTGACTAGACGGACTTTTGTTGGCAAAGTAATGTCTCTGCTTTTTAATATGCTGTCTATGTTGGTCATAACTTTTCTTCCAAGGAGCAAGCGCCATTAATTTCATGGCTGCAGGCACCATCTGCAGTGATTTTGGAGCCCCCCAAAATAAAGTCTGACACTTTCCCCATTGTTTCCCTATCTATTTGCCATGAAGGGATGGGACCAGATGCCATGATCTTAGTTTTCTGAATGTTGAGTTTTAAGCCAACATGTATCCACAAGCACAAAGCAAGGGTGCCCAGGGCCCACGAAAGTCAGAATGCGGTCTCGCACGGGTGTGCACTAAACTTTCGAGTGAGGTGATATAGAAGCCTAAGCTGGAAGAGGGTAGGTGGTGGCCAAATTCTGAAAAATATCACAAGTTCTCTCTCATTAAAAGTACCCCTCAAAGGGAGGCTGTAAGGGACAGAGGTGGAGCTGAGCAGGAAGTGTAATTTCCTAGCTGTGTGACCTTGGACAAGCGACTTGCTCGGTCTGAGCCTCAGTTTTACCGTCAGTAAAATGGTGACGCGCACCTCCGGGGCTGTTGGACAGGGACTGGCGTGCTCACCGTCAGGTACGAATCGCCCCATACACACATGAATGAGCGCAGTGAATGTGCGCCTCGCACAGAGGCCGGCGCACGGCAAGCGTCCACTGAGTGACAGCAAAAACCGTAAAAGCCCCGAGCGCAACACTCCCGGACCCGCAAGACCCAGAGCGTCTTCCGCAGGTCCACGCGAGCCTGCGCAGTAGCGCCCCGGGCGGGAGGACGCGAGCCTGCGCCTGCGCGGGAGCGCCTTCCTCCGCCCCTTCTGGCGCGACGGCCAGGGGGCGGGCTCGGCGGCGCGGCGACGAGTGCGGAGGGGAGGACCGAGGAAGGGGCGTGGCCACGGCCGGCCCGGCCGCCCGCTTCCGGGCGCCGCCAGCTGCGCGCGCACCCGCCTGCCCCTTCTTTTGTGGCCCGACCCATCGCGAGGGTGACAGGAAGCCCTGTGCAGGCGGCGCCGCCATCTTGGGCCAGCCCGAGGAGAGCAGGAGGGAGCCGCCGCCGCCGCCGCC
>SJXQ01012013.1:43464-61936 GCA_006408695.1 Aepyceros melampus | reverse complement strand
CCTGGCCGGCGGGGGTGGCCCCGGGCTGGGCGGGGGTCGGGGCTCCGCCGGCCGGGGTCTGGTTTGGGGGAAGCTCTGTAATGTCTGTGGCATGCGGCACGGTCTCGATCGTCGGGAGCGTGTGGAAATAACGAGGACAAAAAGTTTCTGGCCTTTCTAGAATTTAAGCGAAGAAGGCGGAGCCAAGTGTGTTTCGGTGGTTTGCTCTTGACCGTGTGCTGGGCGCGGATTTTAGTGTCTCGAGCCGCAGGTTTACTTGCTTCACGTTGCTCTGGGTGGTGATAGACGATCTGCGTCGCCCGGGTGAGGAAGCTGAGCTGTGGAGGTGCGATGTGGCTGATGAACGATGGTGCCTGCAGACTCAGGCCAGGGGCACACGCATGACCATTGAACGTGTAGCTACAGGCTGATTCCTTTTTTCCTGTGTTTGCGTTTGGATGACAGCTGACTTCTCCTTTATAACCCAAAGTCTGCCACTATTCTTGCAACCCCAGACGATAGATGACAAGATTTCCGTTTTATGTTTGAAGAAGTTCCCAGAGGGCAGATGCTTTCCTGGTGGTCCCACAGCAAGTGTCAAGAGTCCAGATTCGAAGCCCTGCAAAGCTGACTGCTCGCTTCCTTACTGTCAGAAGTGCCTAGTATTTCCGTGTGGTTGTCGAGGACGGATTTGACCTTGCAGTAACCCAGCTCCCACTCCCCCATTCCTCAAGACGCTGCAGAATTTTTCTTCAGTTTTTTGCTTACACCCATTTACTCGCTCATGCCTTTGAGACTTGTAGTGTTAGGAGTTTCGGAGAGTTCCCGCTCCAGTACTGCCACTTCCTGGTGACTTCAAGCAAGTTCTTCACCTCTTCAGACTAAGGGTCCTTATCCATTCAAGGGATAACTACCTGTATTTTAGAGTTGTTGTGAAGATTTAAGTGGGGTTTAAAAAGCCTTAGCACATTGCTTCAAGTTTGGTCAGCTCCCATTGTCTCTGACAGTGCCAGGCTAGTAGTGTCTAAGATTTGTCGAGTGAGGAGAGGAATATGGCTCTGGAGAGCTGTAGAGTTAGATCTGAGCCTTAATCTTAGCTTTCCCTTTAGTATAGGACCTTGGATGTATCCCCTCTCTGAGCTGGCTTCCTTATTTGTAAAGTGAGTTTTTAGAATTAGAGATTGCTCATAAAGTAGCTGACATATATTAGGTACTCAGTAAATGGCAGTTACTGTAAAGATGTATGTAAAACTTTTAGAATTTTAATAACCTAAAAAATTCCCTTGAAATTAAAGCTACACTTAAAAACTTTTTTTTTTTACATTTCATGTTAAACTTCATTGTTTTGCATACTGCAACCTTACAACAGAATATGGAGTGTTTTTATAACAGATTTTTATTTTATCAGTATTAAATATCTGCATAATTTTAGTAAAATATTATACAATTAGAGGAAACTTTGTGTACGGCAAATAAGTTACTTTAAAACCTGGGCTACTGAGATATGTTTCATTTTTTAAAACTTGAAACATTTTTTTGTGATCAAGAATGCTGTGCATTACGGGAGACAGCACTGTAGAAGTAGAGGTGTTTAGAATAGAGTAGTGTACTGAGCTTTCATATACCCATTGTCCAGTGGCAGCAGCGCTCAGTCTTATTTCATCTGTATATACTTGCACCCTCGCCACCAAAGTATTATTTTTAAAAAACTTTTTATTGGAGTATAGTTGTTTTACAATGTTGTATTTGTTTCTGTTCAGAAAAGTCAATCTGTTATACATACACATGTATCCACTCTCTTATTTTTATTTTTTATTTACTTTTTAAAATTCTGTTTTTCTTTTTGACTGAGCTGGGTGTTCGTCGGCATGCACAGACTTCTCATTGCAGTGGCTGCTCTCGTGAAGCACGGGCTCTAGGGCGCTCGGGCGTCAGTAGTTGTGGCAGAGGGGCTCAGTACTGGAGAAGGCCATGGCACCCCACTCCTTGCCTGGAGAATCCCAGGGACGGGGGAGCCTGCGGGGCTGCCGTCTATGGGGTCGCACAGAGTCGGGCACGGCTGAGGGACTTAGCAGCAGTAGTCGGGGCTCAGCAGTTGTGTATGTGCTTAGTTGCTCCCAAGTATGTGGGACTGTCCCGGAACAGGGATCGAACCAGTGTCCCCTGCATTGGCCGGTGGATTCTTATCCATTGCGCCACCGGGAAAGTCCTTCCACTCTACTCCAGATTCTTTTCCATCTACCGAATTATTTTGAAGCAAATCTCAGACGTCCTTTCCTCAGTACATTTTTCACTATTTCTGATCCTTTTAATTCCAAGTGCAGGGTTTTGTTTTTTTCTCGTGAATACTTTCCTTCTGTGGACAGAGGTACAGTATTACTTTATTTCCTGTTCACAGCGTGCCGTCATAATTAGCTGAAAAATTTTGTCTTTCTCTTGACACATGGAGAAATCAAACTTTTTTCATACCACATTAATTTATAAAAAAGTGTGACATTAAATATTTTGTCAAAACTGAGGTGATTTTTAGGCGGGTCTCGGAGATGAGTGGGTTATTTTCAGAGGTTGCTTTAAGGTTGAGGACAGGAAATTGACCACATATTTTGATTAGTTTAATAGATTAACTCCCAAAGTTTTGTGTCCACTTGACTCACAGATCAAGTGCAGTCTTGTAAGTGCACCAAAGGGCTTCTCTTCTTGGGCTCCATGAAGTGAGGGCCCATATATAAATATGTATTTTTTAATCATTATTGTCAAAGCCTAATATAATTAAAAAATTTTTATATTGGAATCACAAAAGCAGTTTATCCTGGTTCAGGTGTTTTTAACAGCATTTTTCATGTATAAAAAAGCCTCACTTAGTTTAAACTACAAAGGTCAGAATTTAAGTCACCCAGAATATGTTTGTTTAGGGGTTGCTTTTTTCCTTTGTTGTCTTGAATCGGTTACATAGAAATTACACAGTAACACCTTATGTCCTAAGAGTGGAATAAAATGCTATGTAACAGCTGTGAAAGGATTAGACAAGTGTGTAAGTTAATATAGCAAGGAGTCAAACCATGAGACAATGAGAAAATATACTCCATTTTGGGGATTAGAGCTGTTTCTAGTTTTTATGTTTTTTTGTTTTGTTTTTATTTTTGGCAGCACCAGGGGCCTTCTAGGATCTTAGTTCCCCTGACCAGGGGTTGAACCTGGGCCCTCAGCAGTGAAAGCAGAGTCATAGCCACTGGACGGCCAGGGAAGTCCCCCTTTTGTGTTTTGAATCCGATCACGAGGCACTTCATGTGATGTTCCCCATTTTATTGGTAAATGTGGAAGGAATGTTGGAAATACCATGGCTGGGGTTTTTTTGTTTGTTCTTGTTTCACATTAGAATTATATGTAAAAATGCTTAAAATATTTTAACAGTCCTTTTTTTTTTTTTTTTACTTTTAATATTTTAGGGTATTACTAATGAAGGTAGTAGATGCTTATCGTGTCCTCCCGGTGATGGAGCTTCCCTGGCGGCTCAGAGGGTCTGCCTGCAATGCGGGAGACCCGGGTTCGATCCCTGGGTTGGGAAAATCCCCTGGAGAAGGAAATGGCAACCCACTCCAGGATTCTTGCCCGGAGAGTCCCATGGACAGAGGAGCCTGGAAGGCTACAGTTCATAGGGTTGCAAAGAGTTGAACATGACTGAGCGACCTCACTTTCTCTTTCTTAGTGATACGTAAAAAAAGTTAATAGTTTTCCCCTTCCTTTTTTCTCTCTCATTCCATGTGTTAATTTTTTACAGTTTGGTGAGTATCCATCTCTATTGTATACATACAGGATTGAGTGTGTGTATGTCTTTAAAAATGGGTATATGTTATCTCATGGAACTCTGCAGTGTGGGTTTTTTTTTTCCCCTTAAAATCGTGAACATGCTTCCAGGTTCCATTAGATATAATGCATATATCTAAATGGTTTTCTAGTTAGATGTGTATCATTTCATAGTACCGATGTACTTTATTTAGTCAAAATATTTTGGCCCTTCAGATTCCCACAAGTGTAGTATTTGAAAGTACCTACCTTCCTCTGTATTTCTACATTACAAAACTTGTCGTTTATATGTATAGTTCTCTTTGAACACTGTCTGATTCAGTAGATGGAGACAGTGTGATTCTGTTTTGGCACAATAGTGATTAGTGTTTAACATGCGTTTAGTAACCCTTAGGTCTATATGTATTGGCATGGAAATAGATCCATGCTGTTATGAAGTGAAAAAAAAAAAGCACCTGTTGTAGAGTTTCATTCAGTAGCATACTCCATTTAAATATATTTCTTACCTTAATAGTGGTACATGTTTCATGTTCACAAGATGAGGTTGAGAAATCCTTTGCTAAAGCAGTATTAATAAGGGAAAGTGTTCAGTCCTGTCCAGCTCTTTGTGACCCCATGGACTGTAGCTTACTAGGCTCCTCTCTCCATGGAATTCTCCAGGCAAGAGTGGGTAGCCATGCCATTCTCCAGGGAATCTTCCCAACCCAGGGATGGAACCCAGGGGTCCTGCACTGCAGGCAGATTGTTTACCACCTTAGCCACCAAGGAAGCCCAAGCATAGTTAAAAGAGGCCACTTGAACGTAGTTCTGTTGCGAATACATAATTTTGAGTGAACTGTGTCAGTTAACTGTGGGGATCTTTTTAAACCTTGTGTTAGTGGCTACAGAGTGTGATAGGTTTTGCCTGCCTGTCTACTGCAATTAGTTTGAGTAGTTCTCCTTTAACTCTGCTTTTTAGGATTTTTATTGTAATTTTTAAGAAATTTAACCAGAAAATTGGGTGGTGAGGTGGAGAACAGGGTGCTGGCTTTCAGTCTGAAATACTGATGATTCTCTTTTTATTTAAATAGCTTACTAATTAATGGTTGGAAATAAAATTTCAAAATTAGTCATCTCAGATATTAACAAATGCTTGTATGATTAATTAGCAAGTACACAAATTAGTACAACTAGAATTGGTTTATAATTTCATGATTAGCCTTTAGAGCATTTCAAGTAGAAACTGGGATTGTCAAGAGTCCACAGTTTTAACATCATAAAATGGAAGGAAGCATAGTATGTACAGCTGTAGCTAAGTTAGAAGAAAGAAAAGATACAGCAATGAAAAGAGGAGACCCATGAGAGGAGCAGGCATTTAGAGGTGACTGATCCTTTCCCCCAAGTTTGAGTGGGAAAAAGTTTAAAGAGAAGTTAAAATTAATTAGAAGAGAGGAACCTGAAGGGAATGCAGCCCAAGAAGAAATTAATAACCTTTAAATACCATTCTTATTGTGAGAGATGATTCTTTTCCTTGTCTTCAAAATTTGGTGAATAATACCAGTCTGAACCTCAGGACCAAGGTCATTCTTGTTTCTGGAAAAAGGGAATCAATCGCACTAATGTATGATGTTCCGAATCACAGTTACTTTAACTAGAAACTTTCTTTTCTGAAAGAACTGGTCGAGGGAGTTTTCTGTGATGTGACTGATGATAAATGTGTTACAGCATGTCCCAGTTCTGTTAAATGTAATTCATACAGCAAGTAGGAAGACTATATTGTGTGAAATGATTGTCTGGTAATTGACTATAATTAACAGCTTTCTCTTCCCTAATAACAACAATTCACTTATTTTAAATATGTACTTTTTCTGCAAGTTAAATTTTATTAGTTACTTAGAAATTTTATTTGAAATATAACATATAGTAAGCTGTTAATTTCAGTAAATGAGTTTCCCCAATCCTGTTAAGTATCTGGCTTGTGTATGTGACAGTTGGCTAGAACTGTAAAAACCAGATTAAAAAAATATTGGAAAATCAGTTTTTGTAAAAATGAGGTTAAACCTTCATATTTATAAAGAATTTTTATCTTCAACTGAAAACTGCTTTGAGAATACATTTTTTTCTTTCAGTTTTATTGGGGAATAAAGTTTATTGTGAGTTATTACCAGTTTTAGAATTCACCTCTTATTTCTCTAGGACCTAGCAGTGTCAGACACAGTCAAGGCATTCAGTTAAATAAATTGGAGAGGTTTTTTTTAAAGTTATTAAAAGTAGGAGAAAAATTAGATTTCTTTAGGTTAAAGTCTTGGGGGTGAGAAATGAGCTGTGATCGTCAAACATATTTTGTAATACATAAACTTTCAAATTTTACAACCACAATATGTCATTATTTCTCTTAACTTCTGGAAAAATATATAGCAGACATTTGGTATATTGTTAACCTTCAATGCTGTATTAGGAACTGTATGAAATGATCAATAATTGACTTTTTAAAAAAATCTACAACAAAAACAGTTTCATGTGGTTCTATTTCTGACCTTTTGCTTAGAAATAATATGATTACTTTTTCTTTGGATGCTATGATTATTCCAAGTAGAGTGAAAAGGTTACTTTGTGTTTGTAAGTTGGTTACTTTTTATAACATTCTATTGTAAAATCAAAGTGTTCCAAACAAATAGAGCATTAGACTTGAGTTAACAGCAATGGAGACCTTAACAGGGGAGGAGGACTATTATAATGATACTATTTTAACTTAAATTTATAAAGATTTCCTTGATCCAAATTTTCCAGAGTAGCATTTCTTATCTGGTATTTCCTAAAATGAAATATTGGAATTGTTTTGATATATGTTCTATTTCTGTGGCTAATACATGAGAGTGTTGAAGCAGTGTTCATCCAAGAGAATTTGTGTATTTGGTTAATTTGGGAAATGTAGTTTTTTCTGTTATTGTAACCTACATTTTGCTTATAATCACTGTGGTCTGTTTTATATAAATCTTCACAGGAACACAGCCTGGATAACTCGTGCACACTCTTCCCTGCAGTAACTCAGTTTTCTTTGCTTCTAGTGCCACCATGGCAACTGCACCATACAACTACTCCTACATCTTTAAATACATCATTATTGGTAAGTTTGTTTAACTTATACTCTTGTTCTCCAAAGGTTAAAATGCAAAATGTTCATATGCTAATACTTAACATAGTACCCCAGGGGAAGTGAATACTTGTCTTTTTCACTGCAAAATTGAAACTCCTTTGGCAGGATTTATTTTTCATCAATGATGTACCTGTTACTTTGTGACCCTGGGTACAAAGCTGGCTACCTTTGGAGTGATGTTGTTTTTTCTTAAGGGCGACCTGAAAGTTAATCCTGGGAATGAGATTAATTTCCTAGGAGCGTTGATACATTTCAAAAATATCATGAAATTTCTCAGAGCGCCCTGGATTCCAAAAATTGATAAAAATTTAAATAATTGTGTAAGATACATGAAATGTAATGGTAGTTTTTTTCTTAATCGACTTTCAAGATTTAGCTCAAATTAAGACAGTGCCGTTTATCCATGTGTAAGAGCAAGTTGAGATACACGTATTTTCCTGTTAATTCCTCCTGTTTGGTTTAATACTGAGCGTATGTGACTGTGCTGTAATGCCTCCTTCTCCAAAGGTTCGATTGCTGTTAGTGCAGTCAGAGATGACATCTGTTCTGTGAGGATTTTCATGCGATGCACATTATTTTGTGAAAGTCTGTAAGAAATACGAGATAACGTGGGATCTAGTGAATCAAATTTCCAAAGCTTATGATTTCTACTTGTTATATGCTGCCCTGTTGGTCACTCCTAGGAGTTTTTGGCTTTTATGCATGGGTTAAGGGAAACAAAACAAAAAGTTGCAATAGTTTAAAGTAGAAAACACCATTATAGCAGTTGCTCTGTTAAAAAGTTTTCCCAGCTGGTGTCTGTCTGTTGACGTAATTCATAACCAGATTCTACCACCAGTGAGGGTTGGGAATAGTCAGTTTATATATCACAGCGGAAACCTACCTTTAGGATCTTTTGAACTCATTATAAATTATGAAAATGAAAATCTTTTAAGTGCCCAGAGGTTTGTGATGTAATATGGTAAAAGAGATATAGCAATCATTGCATGTAATTATAAGAGGATAACATTGGAACTTTTTTTTAACAGGGGACATGGGAGTAGGAAAGTCCTGCTTACTTCACCAGTTTACAGAGAAAAAGTGTAAGTTCAGTGTGTAAGGCAAAACATCGGCAGATTCTTACTGTCACTTTCTTGCCTTTTAAAGTTATTTTCAGTACACTCTGTGCAATAAAATATAATTTTTCGCTATGTATATGTACTTTTGTCTTTAGGAAGTGACTTTTTTTTAAAAAGGTACAGATGAAATGTATGTATGGTGGTGTTTTTTTATGCCATATATAGTTTGATTGACTAGATTTTTGATCAGATAAACTTTGGTTTTAAAAATATGTCTATTAAAAAATAAAAACATATCATTTCAAATTTAAATTATCTTTTTCTTGTTCTCTGACTTTCCATTGTAGAAATTATCTTATTAAGGGAAATGTGCTCATATATCATTTGCTAATAGCTAAATAATAATAGATTGGAAATATTTAAAATGGAATTCTTTCTGCATTCATGACTGGTCATTTTAGATTCAAAGTGCTACTCTGTCTTGTGTGGTAGGAGAAGGGGCCATTTTATTTTATGTAACTGATAGGCTAAATATAGTTGAAATTGTTTCCAATAGTTAAAATGATTTCTGTGGCATTTTTTGGCTTAATGTAACATTTTGTGAAGTGTTTAGCAGTCTGTGTACTGTAGAGGAGTAATAGTGGATATAGGTTTTCAGTGGCCTAATTATAAAGAAAGGATTAATAGACTTGTCCTGTTGGATTAGACTTGCAAATATATAATTATAAATACATACTAAATTTCATGACCATCTTTGAAGTATTGCTAACATTTTACAGAATAAATACTAGTTTGACTGAAAACTCCTAGAGTCTTAAAACCGTTAATTTGTTATTAGGTAAGAATTGTCAGAAGGCTAAATAGTATAATGTTGTTACGAAGAGTTTATTGAAATCCTTATTTTTAATTAGCAGATTCTTTTAGCCCAGAGAAAATAGTAACCTGTGGGCCAGATCCAGGCACTGCTTGTTTTTAGAAGTGAAGTTTTACTGGAATGCTGTCACGCCTATTTTATGTATTGTCTATGGCTGCTCTTGTGCTTTAGCAGAGTGGAGTCCTTGTAACAGAGGTCTTTTGGCATGCAAAATGTGGACTTTTTATTATTTGGTTCCTTGCAGAAATTTCTAAGCCTTGTTCCAGTCACATCCCTGTGACTCCTTCCTTAAGGGTTTTTGCTAATGTTTTTCTTTAATGCGAGCTTGAATCTGTTTATAGCCTATAAGCATTAATCAGTCTTTTGGTTGTCTAGTAGATCGTTTTCCCATTGATCTTAGAAGCTTTCTGCAAGTTGGAATATGTATTTCTTTTCTCCCTTAACAGTTATGGCTGACTGTCCTCACACAATTGGTGTTGAATTTGGTACAAGAATAATTGAAGTTAGTGGCCAAAAAATCAAACTGCAGATATGGGATACAGCAGGGCAGGAGAGGTTCAGAGCTGTCACACGGAGCTACTACCGAGGAGCCGCGGGAGCGCTGATGGTGTATGACATCACCAGGTGAGAGGCCAGTGACTTCCACCCTTCATACTTGAGAAAGGAAATCTACTTTAGGCAGTGTGATTTTTTAAAAATTATTAGGCATTCTATAGTTTGTAATTGTATATCTGTTAAATGACTTATTATTTGGGTTTTAGGGGTTTTTTTCTCTAAATTGCTGTGTGTGTGATATGATATATTGATAACATGTTATTTCCTTATCTGAAAGTGGTAAGACTAAAGAAAACTTTAGGAGATGGCTGGTGGAGCTAGTGAAATGCTTCTGAAAAGCAGTATTAGTTGAATTACTTGAGGTGAAATATTTCACACCAAGTATTTTCACTTCAGTAGAAAGCAAGCAAATCTTTTAAGAATTACTCTATTCAGAGAGAATCCTGTGGACGGAGGAGCCTGGTGGGCTGCCATCCATAGGGTCGCACAGAGTCGGACACAACTGAAGCGACTTAGCCGCAGCAGCAGTGTTAAAGTTCATGTCTTCAAAATAAGGCCAAGCAAAGGAATTAAGTAGTTTTGTTAATCCAATATGGTAGATTATAAAAAATTCTCATACTTGAATCTGAAATATTTATTAAAATTTTTTGTATCCTATAATGGATTGAAGTAGCTCTTGATAACTTCATGCTGCAAGATTAAATTTATTTCAACTCTGCTATTTATGGAAACTCAAAAGTAATTGATACAGAATAACAAAACTGGACCTTAAATGTTTAATTTGAGAAAATTGTGCCATTTCATTAAACGCTGTGCTCTTTGTCTACTATAAGCTAGAAAATGAACTAGACCACCTTTCATACTGATGCTGAGTGTCTAAAGCAGAGTGATCTTGTCTCACCTTTGAGCGGGCAGGAATCAGTAAGTGGGACTAAGTGGTAGACTTTTCACGTGTATTTCCTTTTGGGAAATGCTTTACACTGCTCTCGAAGAGTCACACTGAGAAGTTCTGTAGCAAAGGGACTCTTTACTGCTGCTGCTAACGCGCTTCAGTCGTAAGTTTGTTTAATTTGGTGTTTCCTAAGGTTATTTTTGGAGAAGGCAATGGCACCCCACTCCAGTACCCTTGCCTGGAAAATCCCATGGACGGAGGAGCCTGGTGGGCTGCAGTCCACGGGGTTGCGATACTTTTCACTTTCATGCATTGGAGAAGGAAGTGGCACCCCACTCCAGTAGTCTTGCCTGGAGAATCCCAGGGACGGAGGAGCCTGGTGGGCTGCCGTCTGTGGGGTCAGAGTTGGAGACGACTGAAGCGACTTAGCAGCAGCAGCAGGGTTATTTTATTTATTTAGAATAAAGATAGTGGATGATTATGATTATAGTGCTTGAAGTTTTACTAAGTTTTCGAATTGGGTGGTCTCAGGGCAAAACAGAGGGAACAGCTTTAAGGCTCTTCACTGGAGCCAGGCAACTGGTAAATAGTTTCATGGAAAAACAGGTAAAGAACCTGGCCATTTGTACGGACATCCTTTTATGAGGGATGCATTTCTAAAGGCTCTGCATAGTTGAAAACTGCATTCAATATTAATAAAATTTAACTACGGTGATGTGTACGTAAGTGTATCTATAGTATTGTAGATTGTTTTGCTTTTTCTTTGTGTGTTCTTTTTTTAATTCCAGCCTATTGAGATATAAATGATAAGGCTTGTGTTTTTTAAAATTTATATTTGATCATTGTTTACTTGGACAAGTTGAAAACACTGGGAAAAAATTTTTATGTGACTTTTTTGACATGTAAATGGTGGTTTGTGTATAATATAATATAGCACAGTAAAAAGAAATTCTGAGTAAGGAATTCTTTCCAGTTCTCTCAGGGAAAGGAGTGCATCAGATTCTGTGTGAGCGCTGGCAGTGGAGGCGCTGGAGTATGTTCATCACTAGACTGAACTCGAGCGCTTCAGGGACGCAGTGTCTGTAGAAGGCTGCACTGGCTCTGAAACCACTCCCGCCTCTCGAGGGGCCTCTGGTGCCTCACCTAGTAGATTAATGTTCTATGAGTTTGTATAAATTAGAAATATTTTTAACCATCAAAATTTTAAAAATGTTTTGACCTTTTTGGTAAAGTCTAACTAATAGCAGTAGTATATTCTGTATTATTTTAAATTATTTGGATTTGTTTGCCGTCTAGGTCCTACTTGGCTAATGCAAAGGAGCCAGGAGTTTTTAAACTCTCAGCTCGGAGAAAATGGAGAAATAAGGCATTCTGAATCCCCGAATGATTTAGCTGCTGGTAAATGAGAGTGTACAGTTAGGATAAACTCACTCTCTGATATACCTGGGGACTTCAGTTTCCAGTCAAATGTATTAATCTTCTTAAGCTGATTTTTAAAATTCAGAGTTCAGAATTATTTTCCATCAATTTTCTATCTTGTTCTTGCTTGCTTATTGGTCTGTGTATGTTTTTAAATGTAAATAATTTACTCCTGACGTGTAAGTGATTAGCAAAGTTGTTTATTTAAAACAAAAGGTTTAGCTAGATATTTAAAAAGTGTATGTTTACATTCCACAGTTCTCTAGGGCAGCAATTTAGTCAAATCAAAAACACTTTTAAAGTATATATTTAAAATATATTTGATGAAGTTTCTTTTTTTTCCCTATTGAAATGGCAATGGTATGTGGCAGTCACAAAACTAAGCTCTTAACTTTTGCAGGAGAAGCACATATAATCACCTGAGCAGCTGGCTGACGGACGCCAGGAACCTCACCAACCCAAACACTGTGAGTTAAACGGCATCTGCTGTACAGAACCCTTAGGATCTGAGCTGACCCAGAAAGCAAAGCCATTTGCTAAGTGGACTTTTTTTGTATTTGGGTGCTAGGAACGAGAGAATCTTTATATTCTTAAATTGAAGAAAACTGAAAACCTTTCTTCGATGTGGATTATGCCAGGTTTCGCTCTTACACTTGGTTTTCGTTCATGTTTGTGGTTTAAGAAAAATGAAAGTTACAAGTGGGGTGGTGATCTCATGTCAGATGGAGACTATGAAATCTGAAACTTGTACTTCAATCTGCATTACTTTCATAAAACGTTACCATTAGAGGAAACTGGGCAAAGTGTACTAGGGATCTCTATTATTTCTTACTACATGAGTCTCAATAAAATTTCAATTAAAAATAAAAACAGTTCTGCATATTATAAAAAATTAGCCAGTCTGAAAAGATAGTTATTTATTTGAGATTTTAAAGACTAGCTACTATGGTAGGCTCTGCAGTATACAAAAAAGAATGTGGGTCTTTGGCCAATGGAAGGTCCAGCAGGGACGTCACCTGTGGGGACACAGATGGCTACTGGAAAACAGAGTGAAGGCTGGATGCAGCTGGCGGGGGCAGCGCTTGCTGGTGGTGTGCTTGGGGGCAGCCAGTATGAACAGTGCCGTCTGGAGAAACCAGGTTGACAGAGGAGGTGTTGTTTGAGCTGGGACTTAGGAGTAAAGAGGTTTTGGTGGATTCTTTGGAGGGTAGTGGATTCTTTGGAGGGTATTCCAGGAACAGGTGAGGAAAGGCCCTGAGCTGGGACTGACTGAGCTTTGTGAGAGTAAGGCCTGTGTCTCACTTAGCTTTGCACCCCAGAGCCTGGCAGTGGCCTGGTTTAGTAAATATGTAATCAGTGGTAAGGTTGGCTTTCATCATGGAACAGCAACTTAATTATTTTAAGAGTCAGTTAGCATGGTTTGCCTTTTATGCCGGGGACTGTGTCTGGAACTTTCCTATTCATTATCACAGTAAACCCACTGTAGGTATACCTGCAAACCTATAGGTGAATGTTCCTAAAGCTTTGTTTGCAGTAGTCAGAAGCTGGAAGCAACCTAGATGGCTATCAGTAGGTAAACAGTGAAACAATTTGGTGCATCTGTTCTGGGGAATACTCTGCAGCCATACCAGGGGATCACCTGTAGTAAATAGATCTCATGGGTATTGTGCTGAATGAAAAGTCAGTCTCGAAAGAGTACATACTGTATGATTCCATTTATATAAAACATTCTCGAAAAGATACTTTGTTGGAGAGCAGATGTGTGGTTGCCTGGGGTTAGTGGTGGGGTGAAGGTGTGAGCGGACTGTGGAGAGGGCGGCGCGGCGCAGCCCGTCTGTAGTGAAGAAGCCGATTGCGGTGACACAGGTCTGTACCTGCAGTAAAACTGCATAGAGCCACACGCAGGGACACACCTCTCAGTGAGGGCTGTGGGCTGTGCCGGTGTCCGTCCCCTGGTGTGGAGTGTGCGCAGGGAGTCGGCAAGAGCCTAGTATTGGGGACGCCTGCTGAAAGGCACATAAGAGCTCTTCTCTTCAGTGACCCTTTATGATTCTTTTGTGATGTTCAAGCAAAATATTAAAAACAGCAAGAAAACAATTTATTGTAGAGAGTTGTTAGAGGAGCATAATAAAAAAAAATTAGCCATGTCCTTCTTTTTTCATTTATGCCTCTTAAAATCTTACCAGATCTTATTATAGAAGAAAGAAAAAACCTCTCAAGGTCCAGTGGAAACGTTGCGTTTTCTGTAACTGTGCCCTGGATTTCTATGTGGAAGTGACATGCTTTCTGATTTTGTTGATGGCGTATGTTGCACCTGTCTTGTTGGCATGCTGCGTTATGCCTCCCCTCTCCTGAAGATGGGAAGCGTGGTTTGGAAATGCTTAAGGGATGGAGAGCAGGCAGTGTTGTCTCCATTAAGCAAACATTGCTTACACTGAGTGCCTGTGTTATAATGGCCCTGTACTACTTAGCCATCGTGACTTTACCAACCTTGATTTTTTTAAAACCTTGATTTCATTTTCTGAGTGTTACTGCCTTATTCCTTAACTCATTGGTGGACTGACCGTATGTGAAAGCGTTTTCCCATCCTCAGTGGGCACTTGTCCACACTGATTGAAGAATGCTAAAGGTGGACATTTGGGTCAAAATAGTTACAGTTCATGGACACATGTTTTGAAAGGATGGCCAAGGGCTGAAATTTCACATGAAAAGATTAGTGATGGAACCCTTTTAGTTGAAACCATCCGTTTCTAAAGTATCTGGATTTACCACATCAGTTTTGAAGGGGAACATATCTTGCCTTAAATTTGCACTCACTGTACATAATGTTCTCCCAGCCCTGCTGTCCCCCATCGTGGAGCTGCTGCAGACCTGGTCCAGCGTGGGGCAGGATCGGAAGGCCACACTTTGGGTCTTCTGCCTGAATTCTAATGTCTGCCTACCACGGACTCTGGAGTGATCTTTTAACAAGTCCTTGTTTGCTTTGAGTATTAATTTCCTTACTTGTAGCCTCAGAAGTTGAACTAGTCGTTTTAAAGCTTTCTGTGGATTCCAGGAACTTTGGAAAATCTAACGAAAGGCAGAAACCATCTCTTCCAGGCACTGTCCCGGGAGACACCCTCTGCCCTCTGCGCAGTCACACCTTCATGATTCTGTAGTCACGGTCGGATGGGTACTTGCTAGTATTTAGTTTCCTTTTTAGACGTGCATGTTTTTTTCCTCCAGATTTTTGGGTTTTAGGTTTCATGTCTGATTTAAAGGTTGCTTCTGTGTAAGACGTCTCTCTCTCGGTTGCGATCCAGGTGATAATCCTCATAGGGAATAAAGCAGATCTGGAGGCTCAGAGGGACGTGACGTATGAGGAAGCCAAACAGTTTGCTGAAGAAAATGGTGGGTTTCTTTTGAGACTTAATGGCTTTTTTGGGTCACACACGGGAGAGTTTCTAAGGAGAAGTGGGGTTTTGACCATGCAGGTGATTTGACAGTTTTTCTAAGTGCAGATTGCTCAAATCGAAGAATGAGGAAACAACAAAATGTATTTGGGATTCATTTCGAGGGCAGTAGAATTATTTAATGACATAAAGATTCCCTCCATTTCAAACTCATAGTCTTTCATAAAATACTGTGGTGGTAGTACTGAAAGCTGATGGGAAAGTTTTACTCAGAAGCGACTAAAGAGAACGTCCTTGGAGTTAATGTGAAATGTCCTTCATAGTCTGAATTTTATTTTTAGGTTTATTGTTCCTTGAAGCAAGTGCAAAAACGTAAGTATGACTAAAATTAGTAGATCATTTTAAATTATATTCAAATTTCTCAAAGTAGAACCATATATATATATAAATGTATAATATGTAAATGTGTAATGCTTATGGCAGGGAAAACAGCAAAAATCCCTTTGCTTGTTTCACATTTCAAAATAATGTTTTTTGTTACTTTCCCTAAAATATTATACCTTGATTATACCCATTGGTAATATAGGTTAATAAATGAAATTGTGTTAACACAAATTGTGTAAAGGCTAACAGTGACCTCTACAGCCAAGGCTGAATTTGGCATCTTGGACTCAAGGTTGTTCAACCTGTTGATTTAATACTTCTCATTTTAGTAAAAGCATGACTTTAGGAAATATTCAGTGTCTTAAGAGTAATTCGAAGCATAATTAACATTTCTAATTGTTATTCCACGGTCATTATTGACCCCAGCACTCCTGTCATAGCTCTTCATTCATTAAGGCAAATGCTCCGTGCAGTGGTGAGAAGCTAGCTCCTTTCTGTTCAGCCTCATCTATACTGTTGGTGCTAAAAGGGCCAATATCAAACGTGAACACGGCCAAGCATGGTAAGAACAGGACAATTTATGCTTGGCTACTCAGCCATACAAGTCCTGCAGTACTGTTTGGAGATGATTTTATCTCTGTTTAGAACACCCCCTACTGTGGCCTGCTTAATTATTGTTATATATCACTATACAGCATTTTAACCATGAGAGCACGCACAGTTTCAGATTGGGTCTGCACACAGACCTCTTGTTACTGTTGATGTGCTCTCCACAGAAAGTGTTCCCCATGCTGCTCTCTCAGCCCAGTCTTCTGGTAATTCTTTATTAGATGTGTATTAATCCTTTATTAGTGGCTAAGTTGAAGACATCATGGCAGGTGACTAAAGGTTAGCAGGAGGTCAGTGTGTAATGTCTTACGTTTTGTAGAAAGCTAGGTTTGCCAATAAAGTTGTCGATTGCCTCTTAGGGGAGAGAACGTAGAAGATGCTTTCCTTGAGGCTGCCAAGAAGATCTATCAGAACATTCAGGATGGAAGCTTGGATCTGAACGCCGCCGAGTCTGGAGTACAGCACAAACCTTCAGCCCCACAGGGGGGCCGGCTAACCAGCGAGCCCCAGCCGCAGAGGGAAGGCTGCGGCTGCTAGTGACCTCCTCGCCGTGGCTCTCACTCGACCTTTCACCTCTGTCTGTTGGAAGCAGTACTTTTTACTGCCTCACTGTCTTCTGTACATCTTACTGGGTTTAATTAAAAAGAAAAAAACAGCTCTGTTGTAAAAACAGTTTAACACAATACTAAACTGCTAAACAACTAGATGTAATCAGGTTATCAAAGGCAAGTAGAGTAATCCATCTCTCCTGCATGGTAAATCGAGACTTTTTTCCCCCCCGATTGTCCTCCTGATAGGTATGTCACCAGTCCATGACTTAAACTGAGCACCGATGCTGGACTTGATTTTTCTACCCCTCCCTCTTTGACAAGGCTTTGTCTCATTGTACGGTTTAATTTGATGATATCTTAAGCTTTCTTCCCATCTTTAACTGTTCAGGTATGTCTGTTGTAACCCATAAATTTATTGCTGTGAAATGACTTCTGATGATAGAGAAAGGGTTCTTCAAAGCCTTTTGTTTTTGTCGGATAAATTCCCTGTTGTGTGGGTGGCATTTTTCTTAAGGCGGTTTGCTTCTGTCTTAGCCTTGTGCAGGGAAAATATCCATTTATCTTTTTTCTTATGCTTAATTAATAGCTTTATCCTTTTTTTTTTTTACACCATTTTATCTTTTTCTCTTTAGCAGAAAGTAAATATGTATAAAATTTGAAGGAACTGAACTAACAATACATTCTGTGTATATTATTTTAATGAAGAAAATAAATTGATTACTGGCCTTGGAACAGTATAAAATACCAGTTTGTACAGTAGGACCTATATGTGACCATGTTACTCCCTTCCATTTCACCGAGGAAACAGAGACACAACTTCTGTTCACACGATATACTGGCTCCACCCTTTGGTGCTGGCAGTGTTTGGGGACATTATGCTGGAAAGAGCTCCTGGCATCAGAGGATTGACACTAGCAGATTCTGTTCCATCTTTGCACTGTGGCTTACCTGCTGACTTTCTTAACTGTTCTCGTGCAATCAACAATGTGCTAACCTGCTTTTCTCTTTTTGTAAACATTTTGCATTACAGGCTGCATTTCTTGCCTTACTGTATAGAAGAAGAAAAAAGGCTGGGTTTCTTATTGCACATTTTAAGCTTTTATACCTGTATCTCGGAATGGTGAGATTCTGAACCAGACAGCCAGAACCGCAGGTCTGCTGTTCAGGGATTTTAAATAGTGCATTTTTAACACTACAGTGAAGTAATCTAAGTTGCCCCTGCACCCTTAGTGTATTTATGTCATGCTGGCGTAAATTGTTCTGTGAAGGGGAGTGTTCCTCACGGTGTTTCGGTGTTTGTACTGATAGAGAGTAAGTCACTACATTGCACTAGGCAGTGTGGCCACTGAAGATTACTGTATTGCAAGGAAGTAATCTCATTTCTGTAGACAGCAAACTTACATTTTACCAAGTTCTTTACTTCTGTTGATTGATTCCTAATTGAGTTTATGGTTCAGGCTGGGAATTGAGAAGTTATTTGAAGTAGGATAGGTAAAACCTCAGTATATTATGTAAAATGCACCCTCAGCTCAACTGCTGTGTTTAAAATACACATTTAAAATCCCTATTTACAGACACTAAAGTAAAAAATACTGCTTTCTGGGTTGTAAACACGTGGTAGTACCAGAGTATTGTATAGTCAATGTTAAATAAAAGCCAAAACTGGAATGTGCAGAAAATAGGATTTGGTTAATTTGTGGACTCATCTTTATTTTTGTCTTTGTTTAACTTTTTTAAAAAACAAGATACCTGGAGTGTATCGGGTATGTTCTGTTAAGGACGTACAGTGATCCGTTTTGCTTACACTGTTGCATCACAA
>SJXQ01012013.1:14254-43326 GCA_006408695.1 Aepyceros melampus | reverse complement strand
GTGTTTAGGTGCAGTCCCCTGGTTCCCAGAGTTCGTCACAGTGGGTCTAATTGTTCTGTGACAGGATTTACTCAGACTGCTGTACTCTTCATTTGATGTAACAAAATGCTATTAATCTAAATATTTGTAAATAAAGTACCTGTATCTAGATTAAAGTAAAATTGTTTGCCTTATTTTCTAAATCATACCAGGATTTCACATTTTCTTCAGGCAAATAGCTATTTGGCATTAAGTTGCCAGTTTTTACTGCAGAACTGCCCTTAATTGTTGTTTACTAACAAGAGACGTCTGCATCAGTAGCACACAAATCCACATCACTCGGTAACGGAGCTCCAGTCTGACCCGTGCGTTCAGATCACACTCTGTGTTCTTTGCCCTTTTCCAGTGTGAGATAGCATGTCTGGTGGCTAACACTGTTCTCCCTTGACTCTGCTCAGGACCAGATTCTGTTGTTTGACGTATAGTCCCCTGTAATAAACTTGGGTACTCAGGGAGAGGCAGACTGTTGTAAACATCTGTGTGCCAGACACTGGGCGAGTGCACCTTGGGGAGAATGTGAAATTCTTTTCATTTTTAATCCATGGAGAGCTTATTACTTGCGTGGTCCCCCACTTTTCTGGGTTCCTGGTTGCCCTTGCACCTGTGAGGCCCTCCTGAGAAGCAGTTGGCGCTCAGTGTTTTATGCGTTAGACATTCCGGTGTGCTGTTCAGGTATTTTTCATGGACAGTAAAGTGTTTAGAGGTTAAGAGTCTGCCTCCAACGTGGGAGACCTGGGTTCAATCCCGGGGTTGGGAAGATCCCCTGGAGAAGGAAATGGCAATCCACTCAGTATTCTTGCCTGGAGAATCCCATGGACAGAGGAGCCTGGTAGGCCACAGTCCACGGGGTCGCAGAGTCAGACACGACTGAGCAACTTCACTTTTCTTATAAATGTGTGGCTCAGTTCACACCCTTAACAGAAAAACATGATTCCTGTTCATGTGGCAGTTTAGGAAGAAAATATTTTACCCTCATTCAGCACATGGACAGACCAGGAAACTGTCCTTGAAGGATTTCAATAATTGTTGAATAGGCCAGGCTTTTAAGCATTTTGCAAAGACTTGTGAAAATGAAACAAAGTAAAAAAGACACTATCAAATCAATTTTACATTGGAAGTAGATGTTTTCTAGAACTCACTGGATATTTGTTTTATGCCATTTTCACTGTCTTTAATCATATTTATCCCATGTCAGTCCCTATCCCAGATCTTAATGGTCCAACTCTAGGCAAACAACTTGTTAGGAATCTAAACCTCAGCAGGTAGTCAGAGAATAGCGCTATACTATATATAACAACATGGTATATAATACCCGTTCAGGTTCCAAAGCTGTCTGCTACTGCTACTGCTGCTAAGTTGCTTCAGTCGTGTCCAACTCTGTGCAACCCCATAGACGGCAGGCTCTCCTGTCCCTGGGATTCTCCAGGCAAGAATACTGGCTGGGGTTGCCATTTCCTTCTTCCGTGCATGAAAGTGAAAAGTCAAAGTGAAGTCGCTCAGTTGTGTCTGACTCTTAGCGACCTCATGGACGGCACCCAGGCAAGAGTACTGGAGTGGGGTGCCATTGCCTTCTCCGCAAAACTGTCTAGGAACCTAGAAAATAGTTCTTGGGAATATTTTAAAACGATCCTAGTCTGAACACAGTTTGAATTTACCACTGGGTCAGATTCTCCAAGGGCTCCCCAGGCGGCTCAGTGGTAAGGAATCCAGCTGCCAGTGCAGGAGACGCGGGCTCGACCCCTGCGTCAGGAAGATCCCTGAGGAGGAAATGGCGGCCCCTCCCGTGTTCCTGTCTGAATAATCAAATGGACAGAAGAGCCTGGTGGGTTGCAGTTCATGGGGGTCACGAAGAGTTGGACATGACTGAACAACTAAATGCATGTGGATTTCCCAGAGTTCTAGTTTTCACCAAAGAATGTTTCTCGTTGAGGAAAGGCATCTGAAGTATGTATTATGGTTTTATGACAGGCATTTTCAAATCACTGATGGATACAACATACTTCAGCCTGCAGACAGAGATGGCAATCCATCTCAAAGACTTGACATTCTCTTGGAATTAGGGTAAAAAATATATGGCTTTAATGTAGATCTGTGAAATGTAAAGTGAGATGCCAGACACATTTATTTTATCTTTTATTTTCATATGAAAATAGATTTTAAACAAAATCCAAAAATAACTTCTGGAACTATAAATAAAGAGGAGCCTAAGTATGTTGTTTTTAACCTTTCTAACTATAGATTTTACCAGTTTATAGATTCAGATCAGCACTGGTTTTATAATAATGCATTTCAAAGGTTTAAAAAAGAAAACCCTCAGCCATATAAGACCCTGGTTTAAATAGTATACAATATTCCCATATGTACAGGTGACTTACAAAAACGCTGACAATTGCTGCAGAAGTGGAATAAACTGCAGTGGAGTTTTCAGCATCTGAACTGACTGGCTCTTGATAAAAACCAATGACATGCTAATGAAGTTAGCGAGGTAGTGGAGAAGGTTATTTCCTCATGTTTAGGCGAGACAGTTCCTCCATCTGGCTGAGCCCGTCCTACAGCAGGATGAGAAAGCACTAAGGATGAATTCCTGCAACAGTAAAAACAGGTTTTAGCTAAATTCACAGAACTAGATGAGAGCATCATGGCGAGCAGGTAAAATATATTCGAGTACTTGTTTGGAAAAAGGTTTTAAGATGAACCATCATATAAATTACCCAGGATAAAAGTTAGAACTCACTTAAGACCGTGTGATAAGCGGCAATTCAGCACCTGCCAACTGAAAGTGCCAGTTAATTACAAACAAAAGGACTTTGTAACATGTACCCTGTGAGCAGGAAGCTGAGGACAGCATCAGTGTCGGTAACTGTCTGCTGATTGTGATGCACCTTGTAGAACTTGATGGAAGGAGCTCTGGAAAGAAAAGATAAAACGTTAGGCTTGGAAGCCAGCCCCCTAACTCCAACCTAGTTGAGATTTTCATCCCACATACCCCTAGACTGAGACTCCGGAGCCCAACACACTTCTGACAAAACCCTCTCCACGCGCTGCGGCCCTCCCGCCGCCTCCGCTGCCCTCCTGGGCCTGGGGCGCCAGTCTCCGGCGGCCACGGGCGCTGAAGACTGCAGCAGGCGCCCACACCCCTGCGCGTCCGTCTCCACTCTTCCGGGCTCACCTCTGGAGTCACCATCTCTGCAAAGCTGTGCCTCCGACACTCTCCCTCACGGCCTGCCTGCCCCGAGGCCCATGACGGTCTTGGCCTGTATCTGACTTGGGGCCTACCGTGGAAGATTTAAGGTGATCGCGTTCACATCTTGGCTCCGCTGCTAATGAGCAAGCTGTGTGTCTATGAAAGGCGCAAACTGGCCTTGGATGTTCTTGGGCTGGCACACAACACACTGCTCTGTGCTAAAGAGAGCTCAGCCTCCAAATCCTGGTTTCGTGTGTCGCTGTGACCGTGACATCACTTTTTGTTTTCTAAATTTATTGTATAGAAGGATAAGTCCTGGTTCCCAGGATGCGGGTGAGGCGATGCATGCAGGGTGTTTAGTGTGCACACACTGCGCGCTAAGCCGCGTCAGTCGTGTCTGACTCTGTGACCCTGTGGACTGCAGCCCGCCAGGCTCCTCTGTCCCTGGGATTCTCCAGGCAAGAACACTGGAGCGGGTTGCCATGCCCTCCTCCAGGGGATCTTCCTGACCCAGGGCTCGAACCCGCGTCTCCCATGTCGCAGGCAGAATCTTTACCGCTGAGCCACCACACCCCCACACACTAGGCATGCAAAATGGGAGCTACCATCTGTCTGACAGGAACACTGTCTTACTATTTACGGACTCCGTGGATATATTCTATGTTCCTTCTAAACAATTACTAACCTCATCTAGGTCTCACACAGAAAACACGTGAAATCCAGTGCTGTGCTTTTTTTAATAGACTGAATTAAGAGTTCAAATTGTGTTCAAACTTCGCTTAGGACTAACAATTGGCACAATCACCTTTCGCCTTCATAGGAGAAGTGGAAAGCCTTCATAGGAGAATTAACTTATGTCCCTGTTTCCTAGCTGATTTCCTAAATCATCAGCTTATCCTCTTTACACACTTAATACCAACCAATTGATTCCAGTTTCCCCAGGGACCATGAAAACTTTCGCGAGTCTTCCCTAAGACAAGTTTCCCCGAGATCTGAAGGTGACATTCGTGTCCTTCCACCGTCAAATCTTAGGGAAACTCATGCCCTTTGGGCTTCCCTGGTAACTCAGCTGGTAAAGAATCTGCCTGCAATGCAGGAGACCCTGGTTCGATTCCTGGGTTGGGAAGATCCGCTGGAGAAGGGATAGGCTACCCACTCAAGTATTCTTGGGCTTCCTTGGTGGCTGAGCTGGTAAAGAATTCGCCTGCAATGTGGGAGACCTGGCTTTGATGCCTGGGTTGGGAAGATCCCCTGAAGAAGGGAACAGCTACCCACTCCAGTATTCTGGCCTGGAGAATCCCATGGACTGTATGGTCAGCAGACTGCAGAGCTGGACAGGACTGAGCGACTTTCACTTTCAGTTTCCTGTCCTTCTGAGTCTACTCTAGGCTGTGGGCCTTGAAGCTTTCAGGGACGTTCCGTGTACAAGCCAGCCACTTGTGCAGAGCCTCCTCCTACCTGACTGGGTCCAAGATGGGAGTCCTCTGCAAGGGAGGATTCGAGCTGAGACACGGTGGCTGACGACGTGGACACCGCAGACGTGCTGGTGACCAGCTCCCCCAAGGCGTCGACCTGTCTCCGCAGGCTGTGCAGCGTGCCCTCGGTCTGCCGCTTCCCTTTGCTTAACACTTCTGCCTGCTTGGACATGCAGTGTCGGAGCTGGGCCTGGAAGTGTTACGGGGAGACTTAGGGCTTTACAGAGGGAATGCGTCAGAACTAGTACTGAGCAGCTTCCTCACGTTTAACATTTGAAAGGCAAATCTGACTGTCAGAACATAGAGGTGGCTGCTGAAAATCCTCTCGTCTTCAAAAGTTAAAAAAAGGCGGGGAGGTGGGGCAGGCAGGTGCCAGACGTTTCTTCCGTGTGTCGTCAGTAACTGGACCTTCACCTCGGCCTGTGCGCTCCACTGTCACGACACTCGGGATTCTGCATCCTCCTCGTCAGACGCCTGCTCAGACTCAGATGACGGGCTTACACTGATACCTTCAGACTGTCTCACAGTGTGTGGAATCCTCAGCCCACAGTGCTTCCTGGCTCCCCCATGCCACCTCTGAAAAGATCCTCTAGGCAACGCTGCCAGCAGGCACTGTCCCGCAGAACTTCCTGCGGCGACAGGAATGTTCCATGTTCTAAATCTGCTGCCCTCTATGGTAACCTCTAACCATGTGTGGCTGCCGAGCACGTGAAGTGTGGTAACTGAACAGAATTTTTAACCTGGTTTAATGACAGTGAATTTCCATGTAAATAGCCATGTGTGGCTGGAGGCTATCTGATATTAAGGGCCTTCACTCCCTCAGAACTGCACGTGGCTCCCTCTCAGCCCTCGAGGCGAGTGGCCGCTCCCAGAGACACACGCTGTCCTCTCTGGTTCTACCTGCCTCACCCTCATTTCCCAGCTCCCCACTATACTCTTCACCCCCACATTTTTAGGTCAGGCCTTAGAAAGCATCACTATAAACAGAGCTAGTGGAGGTGATGGAATTCCAGTTGAGCTGTTTCAAATCCTGAAAGATGATGCTGTGAAAGTGCTGCACTCAATATGCCAGCCAATTTGGAAAACTCAGCAGTGGCCACAGGACTGGAAAAGGTCAGTTTTCATTCCAATCCCAAAGAAAGGCAATGCCAAAGAATGCTCAAACCACCGCACAATTGTACTCATCTCACATGCTAGTAATGCTCAAAATTCTCCAAGCCAGACTTCAGCAATACGTGAACTGTGAACTCCCTGATGTTCAAGCTGGTTTTAGAAAAGGCAGAGGAACCAGAGATCAAATTGCCAACATCCGCTGGATCATGGAAAAAGCAAGCGAGTTCCAGAAAAACATCTATTTCTGCTTTATTGACTATGCCAAAGCCTTTGACTGTATGGATCGCAATAAACTGAAAAATTCTGAAAGAGATGGGAATCAGACCACCTAACCTGCCTCTTGAGAAATCTGTATGCAGGTCAGGAAGCAATAGTTAGAACTGGACATGGAACAACAGACTGGTTCCAAATAGGAAAAGGAGTATGTCAAGGCTGTATATTGTCACCCTGCTTACTTAATTTCTATGCAGAGTGCATCATGAGAAACGCTGGGCTGGAGGAAGCACAAACTGGAATCAAGATTGCCAGAAGAAATATCAATCACCTCAGATATGCAGATGACACCACCCTTATGGCAGAAAGTGAAGAGGAACTAAAAAGCCTCTTGATGAAAGTGAAAGAGGAGAGTGAAAAAGTTGGCTTCAAGCTCAACATTCAGAAAACGAAGATCGTGGCATCTGGTCCCATCACTTTAAGGCAAATAGATGGGGAAACAGTAGAAACAGTTGCTGACTTTATTTTTCTGGGCTCCAAAATCACTGCAGATGGTGATTCCGGCATGAAATTAAAAGATGCTTGCTCCTTGGAAGGAAAGTTATGACCAACCTAGATAGCATATTCAAAAGCAGAGCCATTACTTTGCTAACAAAGGTCCGTCTAGTCAAGGCTATGGTTTTTCCTGTGGTCATGTATGGATGTGAGAGCTGGACTGTGAAGAAGGCTGAGCGCTGAAGAATTGATGCTTTTGAAGTGTGGTGTTGGAGAAGACTCTTGAGAGTCCCTTGGAGTGCAAGGAGATCCAACCAGTCCATCCTAAAGGAGATCAGTCCTGGGTGTTCATTGGCGGGACTGACATTGAAACTGAAACTCCTCCAGTACTTTGGCCATCTGATGCAGAGAGCTGACTCAATTGAAAAGACCCCGAGGCTGGGAAAGACTGCGGGCAAGAGGAGAAGGGGACGACAGAGGATGAGATGGCTGGATGGCATCACCAACACAATGGACATGGGTTTGGGCGGACTCTGGGAGTTGGTGATGGACAGGGAGGCCTGGCGTGCTGCGGTTCATGGGGTCACAAAATGTCAGACAGGACTGAGCAACTGAATTGAACTACTCTTTGGAAGGAAAGTTATGGCCAACCTAGATAGTATATTCAAAAGCAGGGACATTATTTTGTCAACAAAGGTCCGTCTAGTCAAGGCTATGGTTTTTCCAGTAGTCATGTATGGATGTGAGAGTTGGACTATAAAGAAAGCTGGGCACTGAAGAATTGATGCTTTTGAATTATGGTGTTAGAGAAGACTCTTCAGAGTCCCTTGGACTATAAGTAGATCAAACCAGTCCATCCTAAAGGAAATCAGTCCTGAATATTCATTGGAAGGACTAATGCTGAAGCTGAAACTCCAATACTTTGGCCACCTGATGCGAAGAACTGACTCATTTGAAAAGACCCTGATGCTGGGAAACACTGAAGGCAGGAGGAGAAGGGGATGACAGAGGATGAGATGGCTGGATGGCATCATCGACTCGATGGACATGGGTTTGGATAAACTCCAGGAGTTGGTGATGGACAGGGAGGCTGGCGTGCTGCAGTTCATGGGGTTGCAAAGAGTCAGACAAGACTGATGAACTGAACTTACAACTAAATTCTAGACACTTATTTTCAGCTGCCTACAGACAGACATCCTTCCCTGCGTGTCTCATGAAGCCTTCAAGTTCAACATATCCTGAGCCAAACAGCTTCTCATTTGACACCCAAGCCTGCTCTTCTGGTTTCCCCAATCCCTCCCCCGACCGCTGGCCTGTTGGCTGTGTTTCTATCAGAGCATCTCTATTTCCTGTCTGCAGGTCCTGTCAGTTTCAGCTGAGGCAAAGCAGCATGACCTAGGGTAAGGAACCCTGGGCTGAGCACCAGAACTCACGGTTCTGAACCCTGACTCTGATGCTGACTAACTGTGAAGCTCTCTGAGCTTCGAACATGTAACCTAGAAACCTGCTGCGAGAGCTGCGGCAGAGCGCGTCCCCTACTCTCAGCAGGCGGAGCATCGTATACTTTTTTTTTCTTTTAAAAGGGCAACCTTGAGTCGATCTTCACGGTGACGCAGTTTCTCCCGGAGAGCTTCTCCACGCCAGTGTTCATCCTTTTTCAGAGGAAAAGGGAACCATCAGAGAGTCTCTGAGCACCACCATCATAACCAACCCGCCCTTCCCTCCTTCCACCCTCCAGTCAGTCTGAACTTATCTGGGGGAGGTAGGGACCAAAGGGCCCTTTTAGGAAGTCCAGGGAACAGCAGGATAAATAAGCCCTTACCATTATGTGAATGTGAGAAAAATGCAGTTTCTCTTCAAAAGGTGATGGCTTCTCACTCAGGGCAAATGGAAAGTTCTCCTTCAAGCTCTCCAGCCCTCCGTCTAGGTGTTCGCTCCTTTCCAGAATGGCCTCCAGGTCTGCCGGCAGCTCTGGGAGAAACTGGTTGAGGTTCTTCAGGCTGGCTCTGATCTCGTCTTTCACTTCGGACTTCAGTGTCCTCATCGCTTCACTGATTTCTACTTGTCTTCTTTCCAGATCTTTCTGGTTTACCATCTACAGAACGAGTAAGAGCAGATACCACCAGGTGCTGGAACGGAACTGTTACTGTTATTTAATGATTTAATATTTAAATGCATGTGTCATATACCGGAAGACCTACAAATGTTACTTATTATGATTAGAACTGTAAAAACTTGCCATTTTTCCAGCTACTCAAGTATCTCTAAGCTACCAAGTAAACGATTTCACTGGCCTTCCGACTGGAGCAACTCCCGTTTGGAAAAGCCCAGGGTGGTGTTGCGTGCAGGCGGCCGACACCATGGAAGCCAGCCTCGCTGCAGCTGGACAGAGCTGGCTCCAAGCTCACTTCCAACAAACATCACCAGGACAGCTTAGGGCAAGCTAGCTCACTTCTAAACCTCCTGAATCCTGAAACGTGAGAGCTACGTGAGAATTTATATGTGGCACCTTAGCGGTCCTCTATGAGAAAAGGGGCATTTACTGAAAGAAGCTGTAGGTGGTCTAGGTTATAAATGTTAGCGCTGAACGGGGCTTAGCAAAGATCCACTCGAATGTTTTCATTTTACATGTGAAGAATCTGGTGGTGTGGGAAGTCTGGAAGTTTCCTCAGGTGCCACAGATTGTGTTAAATACCCGAGACCACTCTCTGTGGCTCTCTCCATGAAGAGCACGGTGAAGAAACTACAGTCATACTGCTAACTGCCCTCCCAAATTTACAGAGGCCGAGGGGCCTTTAAAAGTAATTTTTTCTTGAGCCAAACGGGTGTGTGTGTGTGTGTGTGTGTGTGTCTGTGTCTGTGTGTGTGTGTGTTGGGGGGTGGTCATAGGAACAGATGAAACTAAAGGGCCACATGGGGTCATCCAAAGGACAAAGTGTAGCAGGGTCACCCGAGGGGCCTGCGCAGCCTGACGAGAGAGTTCTGGGGCGGCCCAGCCTCTGACACGGGGCAGGGGAGGGGCGTCTAGGGTGAGACCCTCCATCGAGGATGAACCGTTCTCCTCTCCTCAGCCTGGCTACACAAAAGGCGATCAGAGGTTTCCTTGGGAGTTTGTCTCTTACAGACTGGTTTCTGTGTTTAGGGTCTAGTATTTCAACACAGCACTTTGGGACTTGATAAAATTTTATGCTGAAGAATTGCCATTTTTCTTTCAAAAACTAACAAGTTTGGTGAACTTAAGGCATTTCAAAAGTGTATCTTGGACAAATACCTTCTTCTTGTGGAAAGTTCTAAATTTCAAGACTAGAAGAACAACCTGATCGCTAGTCTGACAGTTTTCACAGAGCCGCGCCCCTTGCACGCGCACCGCTGAGACAGCCCCGTGCCCGGGGCTGCAGGCTCACCCGCTCCTTGAGCTCCGCGTAGTCCTGCTGCATCTGGCTGAGCTCGCGCATCAGGCGCCGGGCCCGCTCGTGGTTGTCCTGCGCCACCTGCTCGATGGTCGCCATCTCCTTCTGCATGGAGCTGTTCTCCTGCTTCTGCTCCTAGCACGGGAGGAGGAGAGCGACTCTGGAGGTGCGCGCTGCTGCCTGGCACACTCACTAGCTCTGAGACCTCATCTCCTGTCTGGCCTCCAGCTATAAAAGGGGTGCTCCACCGGCCCTCTGCAGCAGCAGCGGTAGAGCTGGGAGCAGAAAGCCTGAATCCTCGGTGTGCCGTGTCACCACTGAGATCAGGTCACCCTCCCGTGTCTGGGAGACGTGAACGACAGCCACCATCACAGGGTTCCTGGGAGGATTGAAACCCAGATGTCTGCCTGCTCTCCTCACGGTCCTGCGGCGCGACACTGGCTGAGAGTAATCTGCCTGCTCTCCTCACGGTCCTGCTGCGCGACACTGGCTGAGAGTAATCTGCCTGCTCTCCTCACGGTCCTGCGGCGCGACACTGGCCGAGAGTGGTGTTGCCCTCTGGGAAATACATCCAGATGCAAAGCCGCGTCCGCACTGCAGGGCGGCATGAACTCCTCCAGAGGGTCACAAACACCCTCTTCTGGGACAGCCCCCATCACTGCCCGTCGACCTTGAGGCGTCATAAAACTGTTTTCAACTCGTCTGAGTACCACCACCCACAATTTATCTCAGGGATAAGAGCATGACGATTGAGCCTCCTAGTTTTAGGATTATGATTAAAGCTGATGCTGACCAAAAAGGGCATGATGAGAAAACCTGTGAGCACAGATGCAGCTGGGAAGAGGGTCTTCAGAAGCTTCCCGCCCCCAAACCCCTGCACCCTCGCTGGAGAGGTTGCAGAGGCTGGCTCGCCAAGGGTGCTGTCTGAGCCTGTGATCAGCGTTCCAGCCAGCCGGCCAGCTCCGCTAGGGCTGAGCGCAGACGCAGGCAAAATCTACCATTAGCTTCAGGCACAAACTATGCACAGATGTACCCAAAACAACAGTTGGGTTAGGGACTGGGTTGCCCGGTCTCTTATTTTCTCTACATGGAAGCCGTATGCTAGTTAACAATGGAAAGGCATCATACAAGCTGCCGGGGCGGGGCAGTGGGAACTCACGAGAAGGGTCTTCTCCAGCTGGCTGCGTTGGGTCTTGAGCGCTTCCTTGAGGCTGGCTACCTGCTTCTCAGCTTTCTTCCTCTCTGTCAAGAACTGGTTTCGCAAGAGGCCGAAGTCTGCCCTCATAGAGTCCGCCTCTTTCTGAAGAGCCAGCAGCTCAGCTGACTTTTGCAACAACTGCTGCTCCCGTTCTGAGAGCTGTCGTTCTGAAACAGCATTTCAGGTAGTTTAGCCCGAGGCCCTGGGCTGGCTAAGGGGCAGATTGCACAACACAAGATGCTCACTCAGGCACTTTCTTCTGCCAGCCAGTTGTCTAACTCTCCCCTGACCCAAACCAGCGGCCCAGAAAAAGGTTCAGAGAAGGCTGCCTTTTGATGTAGTTTATTCCTGAAGGACCTGATTCCAAAGTGACAGGCGGCCACCATTTTCTCTTTTGAGTCTTTGAGACTCGAGAGCACCAATTTTGTGAGGCGCATGGAACACGGAGCAGACTACTGCGATGCTATTTATTTATTCACTTGCTTATTTAAGCGTCTATTCACGTCCTTTCTCCACTTCTACATTTTTGGCTGCTCCACGAGGCGCGTGGGATCTTAGCTCCCCGACCAGGAATGGACCCGCGCCCCTGCATTAGAAGTGCAGTCTCAATCGCTGGACGGCCAAGCAAGCCCTAGAATGCTTTTTATAAACCTCCTTTCAAATAAAGGGAGGCACACGGTATTTATTCCTTCATGGGAGGCAGTGCAGGAAAAGAACAGAGGATCTGGAATGGCATAAGTCTTATTTTCTACAGAAGGAGCCTATTTCCTGGTATTTACTGGCGATCATGACTGCAAACACCTAGTGCATGGCGAGGATACTCAATAGATGATGCTTACACACAGCAGTGATATTTAACACAGATTTTTCTAATCAACCTGTGTAAAGCAACACCCTGCCCAGATATCACTTCTCACACCTCTGGCATGGTTGGACTCAGCATACTTAGGCTTGTTTCAAAATGAAAAAGGTTGGGTCTGAATCAAGAGTTCCCAGGGAAAAAGGAGTAATAACCCTTTCAAAACCCAAGTCCTCAAAGTTTCTGCAGGGGAGAACATAATTTTCTGAGCATTATTAAAACCTAAAGTCTAAGGAAAAAAAATTCATTTACTGACGTAAGAACCATCTTTTGCCCTGGAGTCAAGTTCATTTATGTATGGCTCAAAAGAATAAACAGACCCAATGGCCAACAACTGTATCATAGAACTGTCAATATTGTTTTTTATAACAGGTTGAGCTGAAACAGATCATTGTTCCAAAGCTCAGAATAAATGTAGTTTTATAGAAAGCCTTTAGGGCACCTTTTGGCACTTCTTTGCCTTAATATTCCACTTCCTTGAAAAAGCATTCTCAAAGAAAGCGGTAGAGTCGAGGAGAAACACCTGGCCATATCGGGATCAAATTCCATCTCCATAAAGACAGACTCTGTTTGCTCTGGGCCCGCCTCCTCATCTCTCGCAGGACCCGGAGGACCGCGTGAGGGGCTGCACGTCCCCACAGTCCTGCCCCGTGTCTGGGCCACGGCCGAGGCCCGGGCCTGCTCTACACGCTCCATGCGACAGTCAGCGGCGCCCCACTCCCCCCGCCCACCGCGCGCTCTGGGATACGTACGGGTCTGGGACAGCGTCTTCTCCAGCGTCTCACCCCACCTCTGCTCCTGCTGCAGAGTCCTGGCGCGCTCCTCGGCCCCCAGCACCTGGCTGAGCACCTGGTCCAGCGTGCTCCTCTGGTCTGCGATTTCCTTTTCCAGCTGCTGCTGCTGCTCCTGCAGGGTCGCTCGACTGGCTTCTAACTTTTTTTCTTCACTTTCTCTCTCTTTCTGGAGTCTCTGAAACGTCTTATTGGAGAACACCCTCAGTTAGTCCCCAACTAACAAACAGCGTCCCACGGGAATCCTCATGGACACTAGTCAGATTCCAGTTCAAACAGAAAGCAGCGAATAGCCCGCGGTGATAGAGAGGGAGTGCTCTTTGCAAAGGGGGTCAGGTGGGGACAGAAAATGATTTGGCTAGCGTGTGAGGAGGGGATACGCAGGAACTGAAACGGGGCCACCACGGTTCTTTATGGGGCCTGTTCTACAGTCTTAATGGTCCATAATATTAATACCAAGGGAGTCAAAGAGTTGGTGTGAAACCCCCCTCAGGTCACACAGGGCAGGTACAGGTGAGCGAGACCCAAAGCGGGAGCTTCTCACAGCGCTCCGCCAGGGGAAGTGTCTGCTCGTGTGTGACACCCGCGGGGTGCAGTACCGTTTCCTGGCGGGCTAGTTCGGTCTTGTTTTCCTCCACCTCATTCTGAAGCGCTTGCAGGTGCTGCTGTTTTGCTTCCTCTTCTTTCTGGCAGACTTCCAACCTCTTCATGCCTTCTTGGAGGTCCTCCTGCAGCCTGGTCTGCTCACCAAGCAGGACATCCTGGCGCTTGGTGGTGCGGAGCAGGTCCTTCAGGGCAAAGAACAAACTCAAACCACGGACAGAGCCGCCTTCACTATGGGCGCCAGCGCCACAGCTGCGCCATCTAAGCCCGGCGAGATGACAGCTGAAAGCTCCACATCCTTCACTGGAATAAACATGCGAAGGCACCCAGAGCTCAAGCTAAGCAATGACTTCCCTCTGTTTGTGCCTAAGATGACAGAAGCTCAGCAAGAGACTCGGTTCCTCTGAAATTTAGCCATCTTGTCACTGAGGTGGGAATAGACACCACCCACCTCACAGGACTGCTAGAATTAAGAAGAGCTGTGTTCCAAATAGGAAAAGGAACATCAAGGCTGTATATTGTCACCCTGCTTATTTAACTTCTATGCAGAGTAAATCATGAGAAGGACTGGAAGAAACACAAGCTGGAATCAAGATTGCAGGGAGAAATATCAATCACCTCAGATATGCAGATGACATCACCCTTATGGCAGAAAGTGAAGAGGAACTAAAAAGCCTCTTGATGAAAGTAAAGGTGGAGAGTGAAAAAGTTGGCTTCAAGCTCAACATTCAGAAAATGAAGATCATGGCATCTGGTCCCATCACTTCATGGGAAATAGATGGGGAAACAGTAGAAACAGTGTCAGACTTTATTTTTTGGGGCTCCAAAATCACTGCAGATGGTGACTGCAGCCATGAAAGTAAAAGACGCTTACTCCTTGGAAGGAAAATTATGACCAACCTAGATAGCATATTCAAAAGCAGAGATATTACTTTGCCGACTAAGGTCCATCTAGTCAAGGCTATGGTTTTTCCTGTGGTCATGTATGGATGTAAGAGTTGGACTGTGAAGAAGGCTGAGTGCCGAAGAATTGATGCTTTTGAAGTGTGGTGTTGGAGAAGACTCTTGAGAGTCCCTTGGACTGCAAGGAGATCCAACCAGTCCATTCTGAAGGAGATAAGCCCTGGGATTTCTTTGGAAGGACTGATGCTAAAGCTGAAACTCCAGTACTTTGGCCACCTCATGCGAAGAGTTGACTCACTGGAAAAGACTCTGACGCTGGGAAGGATTGGGGGCAGGAGGAGAAGGGGACGACAGAGGATGAGATGGCTGGATGGCATCACCGACTCGATGGACGTGAGTCTGAGTGAACTCCGAGAGTTGGTGATGGACAAGGAGGCCTGGCGTGCTGCGATTCATGGGGTCGCAAAGAGTCGGAGATGACGAGCGACTGAACTGAGCTGAGCTGAAGAGGAGCTGTGAGCAAGCCTTAACTCTGACGGAAACTGAGCCTGAAGTCACGGTTTGTTACCTGAAGTCATGTTTTGTTACCTGAAGTCACGGTTTGTTACCATCTGAAATATTTATACAGGTTAAAAAAAATTCACAAAACAATAAATACTTCTTTCTTCAAAGAACCCTAATTAAACACTTTTGGAAAAGTTACCATATTTCTAGTAACAGAAAATGTTCATAAGAACCCGTGTAAGACTTTTTAAAGGACAGAATACTTTAAGTTTTATACATCTTAGAAACACAGAATCGTAAAGGTAGAAGGAAGAGAATTTAGATGTCTAATCTAACCTGTAACTTAACAGAGTAGAAACTAAGGTCTAAAACTTGCTTGAGGTTCTTTGGAACTCAGCTCAATACTCTCTCAGGACAGCACTGGATCACTGCAGAAAGATGCTGAGAAGCATAAGCCTCATTTGTGCCACGGGGAAGAGAGGTCCGTCTGGTCCCTGAAGCCCTCAGAATGGTGGCTGACCAGCCATGGGGCTCTTCTAGCCACCACCCCTTACTTACTAGCTTTGAGCAAAACATTGTTTGAATGGAGAATTCTAGGGCTAAAATAAACTGGAAAATTACTGCTCTGCATCAAAGGTCTTGCATATGTTACATCTGTGTTGGATAAGGCTCTACGGGACCTGCTCATATGAGAATGAACCAGCCTCTGTGACATGTTATTTCAGCATCTGCCTCCAATGCGGGAAACCTGGGTTCGATCCCTGGGTCGGGAAGATCCCCTGGAGAAGGAAATGGCAACTCACTCCAGTATTCTTGCTTGGAGAATCTCATGGACTGAGGAGCCTGGTGGGCTGCAGTCCATGGGGTCACAAAGAGTCGGACACGACTGAGTGACTTTACTTACTTACTTATCTGGACATCTGTGGCACACTTCTGGAAGGTTACGTTTGTTAGGCTCACCTGTTTTGCTAGGTTCAAATGGTCTTGGACATCAGCTAGTCCTCCTGTAATGAGTTTACTGCTTCTCGTTTTTCTACAGAAATAACATTTACATAGAATAAGAAATACATATGTATACATTTTCCAATTTCCCATCAGTCCCCTTAAAAATGCAGATTGAAAGTGAATTTGTACTTCCTTCTGTGATGGTGTAACAGGTGACCTCGCCACCCTATCTCATTTAAGGCCAAGAGAGAGGCACATGGGCAAGCCAGATCTGGGCTTGGAGCCTTACGTTTTTTAAAGACTTACATGTTAAAAAAAAAAGATTAACACGTTCAAAACCTCATGATAAAAAAACTCACACACAATACCCAGTGTTGATGAGGTGCATGGTTAAAAACAGGCACCTTCCACACTGCTGATGTGGTGGTGAAGTCGCTCAGTCGTGTCCGACTCTTTGCGACCCCATGGACTGTAACCTACTAGGCTTCTCCATCCATGGGATTCTCCAGGCAAGAATACTGGAGTGGATTGCCATTTCCTTCTCCAGGGGATCTTCCCGACCCAGGGATCGAACCCGGGTCTCCCGCATTGGAGGCAGACACTTTAACCTCTGAGCCATATTAAAAATGTAAATTTGGTACAACCTTTCAGGAAGACAATTTGCAAATAAATTTCATTATCTGTACTGGTTTTGTCACCTACTAACCGGGTGAGCCTGAGCAAGTCACTTCCCGCTTAAGCAGGTCCCGAGGAAACGAGGTTTAAGCTGGCTTCTTTAAATGGGGGAAATAATAGTTTCTACCTCATAGAAATTAAATGATAAAATGCATATGAAACATCTACAATCATGCCCAGTATCCAGGAAGTGTTCAACAAGTATACTGTTGGCTGGAATTACTTAGTAACTTATAAATAAACAATCACGAGGATTTATAAAGATATGGTCATAAATACATTATTTCCATTTTTGCTTTTAAACCTATACATACACACTACCCCTCAAGGGAAAATCTGGAAGGATATTTACTACATGTTGCTAGTAGAAATTGTCTCTGAAGAGTGTGGTCAATAGTAATTTTATTTTGTGACTTTGCTATGTTTTAAAATTGTTCTCTAAGGAATATGAATTCATTTTTAAAAAAAAAACCAGCTTTACTGAGATGAATTCACATATAATGCATTTCACTCATTTAAAGTGTACAATTTCATGGCTTTTGGTAAATTCAGAGTTGTTCAACCATCACCATACTTAATATTAGAACATTTTTCTCACTTCTAAAAGAAACCCCATGCCTGTAGCATGATCTATTTCTGTAATAAGAAAGCAAACAATTAAACAAAGACTCTGGCAGGAGGAAGATGGTCGCCTCCCCGCCACCCTCTTACCCTGGAGCTGCTGCTGCAAGGCCGCGACGTCTCTGTGCAGTGCGAGCTTGTTTCTGTTCAGCTGGTCCAGTTCCTGGTGCAGTTTTCTGACATCCAATTCCAACTTTTCCAAGTCTGATTGCTTTGCTTTGCTACTCTCTTCTGTGGCTGCTAAAACCCTACGATACAAGCAAGACTGTGAGACTGTCCAACACAAAACGTCCAAGCACAAGTACCAGACAAGAAACGAGCAGGGCTATGTGTCACAACACAGCTGTGGAGTCTGGATGATATTAATAAATTAATAACATTAATAATTTACTAAAATAACAAACATTAATAAGTGTTAACAAACTGTAAGGCTCTTCAACTCATTCTCAAAAAACCCCTTAGTTTCAGCTTTCCAAATAGAACATTTGGAAATGTTTGTCATTTCAAAAAGTGACTTGCTAAAATTGAAGTTTTATAAAAATCAGGGACAACATGGATAGCACTTATAATTCCAAACATGTGATTAAAATGGACTTAACTTATAAGTGAAAAAGGAAAAACCACAATTTTATGTATAATAAGATTTGTCAAAAAACAATACGTATGTATGAGCATGTGTTCCTTTCCATGGACAGGAGTCACACGCTGCACACTGGTTTTTGTCCGGCTGCTTTCCCTGAGAGACGCGGCCACGCAGTCGCGTGTCGCTGATACTCCATGGCTTCTTGTTGCCTCGCAGCACCTATGGCACGTTGCCACTGTTCAGTCCCCAAGTCCTGTCCGACTCTTCTGTGACCCCACGGACTGCAGCCCGCCAGGCTCCTCTATCCACGGGCTTCCTAAGCAAGAACACTGGAGTGGGCTGTCCTCTCCTTCTCCAGGGGGTCTTCCTGGAGATCTCCTGCTTCGGCAGGCAGATTCTTTCCCACTGAGCCACCAGGGACGCCCACTCTGTGGTACGCCTGTGTGTGCTCCGTCACGTCCGACCCCTGTGGCCTCGTGGGCTGCACGCTGCCGGGCGCCTCTGCCCGCGGGCTTCCAGGCAGTGATGCTGGAGTGGGCTGTCCTCTCCTCTCCAGGGGCTCTTCCTGCACGCCGCCGGGTGCCTCTGCCCGCGGGTTTCCAGGCAGTGACACTGGACGGGTGGCCATTCCATCTCTAGGGGCTCTTTCCAACCCAGGGAGGACCTGTGTCTCTCATGTCAGTAGGCGGGCTCTATGCCACGGTGCCACCTGGAAGCCCATTCGATGGTATGGATATACCATCATCTGCCAACTCATCCATCAGCTGATGGGCGTTCAGGGCATTTTCAGTTTCTGGCCACTGCAAATAAAGCTGCTACGAACACCAGTGTACAGCTTTTGTATGGACGCAGGCTTTAACCTCTGGGCTTCCCAGGTGGCGCCAGTGGTAAAGAACCCACCTGCCAATGTAGGAGACATAGGACACGTGGGTTTGATCCCTGGGTTGGGAACATCCCCTGGAAGAGGGCATGCCAACCCACTCTAGTCTTCTTGTCTGGAGAATCCCATGGACAAAGGAGCCTGGTGGGCTACGGTCCACAGCGTCGTGAAGAGTGGGCCACTACTGAAGTGATTTAGCATGCTTGCATGCGCGTGCACACACACACACGTTACACGCTTTCACCTCCAGGTGTGGGAAAGCTAGATCTTCTGGTAGGTGTGTGTTTGCACTTTAAAGTCTAACTGCCACACTATTTTCCAAAGTACTCTTACTGACACTGTATCCCCCCACCAATTGCGTTGAAAGTTCCTTGACAGAATTTGGTATGGTCAGTGTTTAATCTATTCTAATAGGTATGTAATGATATTTAGTTGTGGTTTTAATTTGCATTTCCTTAATTCTAATGACACTGAGCATCTTTTCATGTGCTTATCTGCCATTCATCTATTTTCTTAAACAAAATTTTCAAATTTTTGCCTGTTTGAAAATTGGGTTTTTCATTTTCTAATTACTGAGTTTTGAAAGTTCGTTATCCATGTACATACATACATCCTGGGAACAAGTCCTTCATCAGATACACAGTTGCAAAGATTTCTCTCCCAGTTTGAGATGTCTTTTTATTGTCTCAACAGAGTCTTTTGCAAAACAAGTTTTTTTTTTTTTTTTTTCCCAGCCACACTGTGGGAGCTTGTGGGATCTTAGTTCTATAATAAGAGACTGAACTTGCCCTCTTGGCAGTGAAAACATGGAATCCTAACCACTGGATCACCAGGGAATTCTCAAGAAACAGAAATTTTAAACTTGATGAAGTTCAATTTTATCAATTTACTTTTTTACGGATCATGCTTTGAGGGTCTTATCTAAGGAATTTTTGCCTAATCCAAGGCCATGAAGATTTTTTTACCTATGTTTTTTCTCTTACAAGTTTTATATTTTGGTTTTACATTTATGTTTATGATCCAGCTTGAGTTAATTTTTATACTTAGTGTGAGTATAGATCAAGGTTCATTTTTCCACAGTACTTTTAGCAACATATTTTGAAAAACCATCTCTTCTCTATTTTGCATCTTTGTCAAAATCAGTTGTGCATATATTTGTGAGTTTACTTGCAGACTTTCTGTTCTGTTGCATTGACCTATCTACCTATCTTTATACCAATACCACAGTGTTTTTGATTATCATGGTTGTATACTGTCTTAAAATCACATAGTGTTAGCTCTAAACTTTTATTCTTTGTTAAAGTTGTTTTGGTGTCATATCTAAAAAGTTTTATATTCTAGGTCCTCTGCATTTCAATATGAATTTCAGAATCAGATGGCCAATTCTATTTAAAAAGTCTGTTGGGATTTTAATTGTGATTGTTTTGAATCTACAGATCATTCTGAGGAGAACTGAACCTTAACAATGGGTTAATACTGGGCCTTCCTACCCACAACAAGGTATATTTCTCCACTGACTCACATATTCCAAGCATACATTATTTTACTTAAATCACAAGTTATTTAAAAAAAAATGCTTTAAGGGACGAAAAAAAGCCTAAAAGGAAAATTCATCCCAAAATGCTACTGGTGAATTGTACTGTGATATTGAGTTTGCGGTGTATTTTGTATTTTTTTTTGTTGTTGCCTTTTCCGATTTTTAAACTAGTGTGTCTATAACGCTTTCGCCTTCCAGAAGGGACCGTGCAAGCTTGCTCGTCCCTGCTCTCACCGTTTGGTCTGTGTCAGCTTCTTCTCCCAGCTGTCACATTTCTCCTCGAGATCTTCCTTTTGTTTGCACAAAGACTCCACACACAACTGCAATGCTTGGGTCTCAGCAGCGATCCGCTCAGTCTCTCGCTTGTCCCTCTCTAGGAGCTGCTTCTGCCACTCGATCTCCCCTTTCTGTCGCAGGGCTGTCTGCTGCAAATTCTCCAAGTCCAGTTTCTCCTAAAGAAGGTAAAAGATGACTCAATCGTACAAATGGAGAAAGGCTGTGTGGTTTGCTGCCAGTACAACGCCTCTGTGTATTACCTCCAGCACTTCAACCTGAGTCTTCTCTAACTCAGATATCTTTTGGTCATGTTGTAGCTTCAAAGCTTGCAGCTCATTGTTTTCAAGTTGCAACATGTCCAGAATATTCTTAAGTTCTAACAGAAACAAAGCATGGTCCAGGCTATTAATTGAATGTGGAAACATTTACAAAATGAAACAGAAAATAATGCTATTGGCTGATATAACAATAGGTAATAAAATACACATTTGTTGTGCTGAATTAATGGAGCTAATTAATTGCATTTTTAACAAAAAAATTCTTTAAAAGTATTGCTAAACATTAAATTGCTGAAAAAATTTAAACACATATTAAAAAAGATCTAATTCTAAAAGAACTTATACCCTACCTAAAAGAATTTAAATCAAACAGAAAAACTTCAAACTATATCAGCTGAAATTTATATATCAATTCTTTTGTCCTTTGAAATATAGATTTGTAAATATTAACAACTTTTTCTGATTATAAGAATATTTGTTCATTATAGAAAATTTGAAAAAAGTACAAAAGAAAAAAATTAAAACCCATCATTATCCTACCACCCAAAGATGATCACTACTGCAATAGCACTTTGATAATTTCCTTCCAGAAGCTTATGTGTGGGCATATACACACCCCCACACACATATTTTACTTTTTTAATATTTTGGTGGCTCAGACAGTAAAAAAATCTGCCTGCATTGTGGGAGACCCAGGTTCGATCCCTGGGTCAGGAAGATCCTCTGGAGACTCTAGTGTTCTTGTTTGGAGAATTCCATCAACAGAGGAGCCTGGCGGGCTACAGTCTATGGGGCTGCAAAGAGTCGGACACAACTGAGTGACTTTCACTTCACTTAAGACTTTCACAGTCTTTTTTAAAGTTTTTTTGATGTGGACCATTTTAAAGTCTTTACTGAATTTGCTGCACACTGCTTCTCATTTATGTTTTGGTTTTTCAGCTGTGAGGCGTGCAGGGTCTCAGCTCCCCGACCAGGATCAAACCTGCACCCTCTGCACTGGAAGGTGAAGCCTTAATCACTGGACTGCCAGGAAGTCCCCACACACACATTTTTTGAAACAAGTTAAGACTACATTCAAGCTTTAGTTTTTATCTATTTTTTTCACTCTTCTCTTATCAGTATTTTTGCACATCATTAAATGTTAAAATATGGTTTTTAAATTGGTCATTTGTTTCCAAGTTTTGCCATTATAAATTCTACTGTAAGTAACTCAGCTTAATTTGTTAAACAAGGAAATTAAGGCTTATTTCTTAATAAAACTGAAAAAGAGAAATAAATATTGCTGTGATGTGCATAAACGTTTGCCCTCTCTAGATAAAAAGAAATGGCTACCTAGAAGTTTGACAGGTGTGTGTTTTAAGAGTTTAAGACACTGGGAGGTTGTTTCATTTTATGATTCAATCAACAGCGTATAAGAGGTCTTCTCTGGTAGCAATGAAAATTTTGCTTTCAGTTAATTTAAATATTCCATTTATAATCTGCTTTTCTTTGATTATAAATAAGGTTAAACTTTAAACTTACCAGTTTTATGTTTAGACATCTGCCCTAAAACTACCTGAAGATTTTCTTCCTCTTTTTCAATTTCTTGCTTTATAAGTGAAAGTTGATTTTTTTTCTCACTAATCTGGACATTCAGTTCTCCTTTTTGAAAACTCAGTTCTTCCAGAAGACCTTTTAGTTCCTATGCAAAGAAAAAAAGAAAAAAGTCAACCCACCACCTCTATCAAGTTATGAATAGAAAATACTTTAAAATCAATTCTGTTAACTGTCTCACATATAAATTCTCATTTGAAAACAGGCTCATCTCTGTGTTTTACATTAAGAATAGCACTGTATTTACACTAACATATTTTAGTATAATTGAAGTAAAAAAGTAATATAATATCTATATTTAAAATGTATATGCAATGATTACTATGGGCAAGGCTGTGTGTTAAAGAGAAAAGGCTGATTCAGGTCCATCTCCTGCCCTCCAGGGGCTGTTAGCACCTTTTGGGGAAGTAAGGCCAGGAACAGAAACATGATCAAGAAAGGCTAAGGTTCTGTAGGAAATGTGCAGAGCGTTACCAAACTCAGAAGCAAGATAAATCGCTTCCAGGAAAAGTTGGGAAAGTCCCTTAGTGGCATGAAGCTGAACTATGCAAACTAGGTCAGATCTGGGCATTCCCAGAAAGGAAACTCCTGAAGAAACAGCATGAGAAACACAGAGGCAGAAAACCTCAGGCCCGTCCAGAAAACATGGAGGGCCAGCTGCACACGACAGCCCCAGCAGCTAGAGACCAGCAAGCTGATGGAGCGGCGGCGAGACTCAGGGATTCATGTCTGCATCTTGGGGGAACTGACGGAAACATCTGGAAAAAATCCACAGAACCACAGGACTCCTAGAAACCGAGAGACACACCCTGATGTGGCTGCACTTCTCAGTCACTTCAGTCTCCCCCAACCTCAGCGCTTCCTGGAGGTCAGCTCTGGCCTGGACCATGCTTCCCTGGAGCAGATGCAGCTCCTCCTTCTTATGCCCCAACTGTCTGTCCAAGACAGCCATCTCCTGCTGCTGGCCCGTCACCTGCATGAAAGAGGGAAAGAATACGCAGCTTGACCAAGGTGCGGAGATGGAGAATATTTCATCCAGCCAAATGCTGTGTGGAGGTGGTAGTCTAACTTCAGTTATCTTAGCTGCAAGAGTCAGAAAGGCAGGGCTCGGGAATGCAGGCATGATGTGCCTAATAAAGGCCCTGAGCTCACTCAAATCACAACAAGAACAATAACATGAAAACAAGGATCATCCCTCGGGTCATGGTTTTCAAAGAACTTCTCTACCTGAACTTCACTACAATTGACACCACCCTGGCAATGAGAGTTAGGCAGGGATTTAAGAAATGTACTTGTTCTGTAAATTTAAAACTTACAATTTTAAGGGCAATACATATTCAGTTACAGAAAAACAGAAAATGCAGACAAATGAAAGGAAGAAAACAGACAACACTCACTGCCCTCCCTTATCAGATGACCATGTTTGTACTTTGGCAGAGACTAAAAATTCAAACACAAACATTTGTACACACAGTTAACACAAATGATCTCAGAATAGATCATGTTTTGAGACTCACTCATTCGATAAGATATTGTTTTGAGTTGAGATTCAATTTGGGTTGGGCTCTATTCTTATCCACTAGGATATATAGCCTCAATCGTACTTTATTATGCATTTTCCAGTTTTTTCCACATTCAAACACGTATCATTTTCATAATCGCAACACGAATGGCGGCTTCCCAGCAGCATGAACTGGTTCTCAAGCTGGCCGCTGCCATACCTGGCTCTTCAGCTTGTCCAGCTCTGCTCTCTTGGCCTGCAGGAGGGCCTCCGACTCCTTCAGGACTGCAGGTGATGGTCCTCAGCACGTTCTGCGGTCTCGATGTCTTTCTGCAGCTTCTGCAGCCTACAAAGCACCAGCAGTACTGGAGCAGATCGGCAGAGACCAAGCCCCAGGAGCCCTCACCGGGCACAAGCCCTGCGAAGCCGGGCAGAGGCCGTACTTACTCTTCTGTTAGTCGCTGCTGCTTCTTGTTTAAACACTGGAAGTCTGAGTCTTTTGCTGCAACAACTTTGTTTATCTCTTTCAAGATTTCTTCTTGCTCGGTTTTGTGCTGCTCCAAATCCTTTGTGTCAGCCTGCAACAACCTGAAACACATCGCTTTATTTCCCCCCGACTCCTTAGACTTGACGTGACATGTTATTTATCCTAAAGCAATTACCATCCTCTTAGAATCAAACTTCTCATTCATCTCACTGGGTGTATCAGTGGCCGAGCGAGTCTGCCTACCTGAGCTGCTGATCAGCTTTGACAAGGTTAACAGCTGTTTCCTGAGCTCTCCTTTCTAACTCCTCAGCATCTTTCTCAGTTTGCAACAAATTCCTTTTGGCATCAGTGAACTTTTCAACAGCATTTTTTGTCTAGAAAAGAAACTGTCATTAAAAGCAATTCAGCTGCAATATTCTCTTACAACTATTGGTATTGTAACTTGGCACAACTCTTGGAAAACAATACCGAAAGAGTGATAAAAATGTTCATTCACTTTCACCTGCCAGTTTTCAGAAAAGAATTCAGAAGACCTGCTATATAAAATTGCTCATTGCATACTGAGATAATTTAAGACTCGACAAATAATTGACTCGGTAAGTGATGATGCGTCAGCACAGTGGGATGTTGCATAGTCTTTAAAACAGATGACAAGGTCGTCACATGGAAGGATGCTAATGATAAAATGTTGACTGAAAAAAATAAATTTAAAGTGGTGCAAGCACTGTAAGAGCGACTATATAAACCTGTATCTCGTCAACAAAGGGAAAGGCTTTGCAAAATTAAAAACAGTAATTTGAGGGTGGTGAGATGGTAGGTGATTTCTACTTAAAAACAGTCTGTACTACTGTTATTTTTTTCACTTAAAAATTATCTAAACCAAAACACCCACCCCCCCAAAAAAAATATTTTAAAAGAGAAGAAAAAAGTGAACAAATAGCTACCGAATTAAGTGGCAAAGACGTTATTTGACCAAAATTCCCTCCACAGCGATTTTTCTGTTAGTAAGGTTATTGATTCATCTTTGGCTGAGCTGGTCTTCACTGCTGCGTGTGAGCCTTCCCCAGTCATGGTGAGTGGGGGCTGCTCTCCAGTCGCAGGGGCAGGCTCCTCCCTGCAGGGGCTTCTCCTGCTGCGAAGCGCAGGCCCTGGAGCTCAGGCTCAGCCGTGGCGGCGTGCGGGCTAGTCGCTCTGCGGCGCCTGGAATCCTCGCAGGCCGGGGACCGCACCTGCGTCCCACACACTGGCAGGCGATTCTTACCCACTGGACCACCACGGGGGTCCCTAGAGACTCTGCCTTTACTCTCAATATTACTTAAGCAAAATTCCATTACTCTAAGGATAATTTAATTATGACTGGGAATCAAATATTTAGTACTTCTCAAGTATTTCAAAACCTTCCTATCAAGATTTGGCAAAAATAGCTTTTTTTTCCCTATCAGCTTGGTTTCTTTTTCTGTCTAAAATAAGTGGCTTAAACACAATGTCATGAGAGACCCAAAAACAGAGTATCGTTAGAGCGCGGCTGAGCAGTGACTCACTGTTCAGTAGAAACGCTTTGCACTGCAGTTGCCCTCAAGTCAGAGATGTCTGTATGTGAAGCTCATCTAGTAAATACTCTGTGTGGATGCAAGAGGGTTTGGCTGGCTCCCGAAGTGCTAAATATTTCACCACACTGCTTTCCACTTTGGACGGCCAGTTTCGACCAGATTCATCAGCAAGCCACTGGACAAAACTCATTACCCACTGTGGAAAGCCAGCATGTCTCCAAGCAGTTTTTTATCTCCATGTATGTCAGGTTTTAACAAGTCTGGCACATTCCTTACAAAATGCAGCACTTTCTCTTCCTCTTCCTCCTGAGCAAGCTGCCTCCCTGAGTCATTTTGGGAGGATGGAGGAGGAAAAGCTTATTAGCCTGAACCTAGGTTCACTTCCTCTCTCTGCCAGCTACCGGTCTCAGTAATCTTCTTTTACACACCACCACTAGATTTTTCTTTGGTCCTGCTCACACCTATTTGCTCTCATGGTGATCTACCATATAACAGAAGAGGCAACTGATCATCTGGAAAGAAGATGGGGACATTTTTCCATTCTTAAGAAGCCACCACTCAGAATTACTTTCATGAATCCTTCACTTCAGCTCCTGGGTAACAGATTTCTATTCATTCAAATTGGTCCATGTTGGAACAACAATGTAAAAATAGTAGTCCCTGAGGTACCCCATATGGATAAGGGACTTTTCTTTAACCCTGGAATTCCCATCTAGCTAAAAAGCTCTTTTGGTGAGGCAGGACTTCAGCTGCGTGACCACAGGCTAGACCAGGCTCTCTGAGTTACATCTGTGAACTGGGCTAATGACCATCTAACAGGGTTGCCAGGAAAGTTAAATGAAGAGTTATTTATAAAACAGCCCCTAACAGGCTCAATAAGAGGCATTTCCTTTCGCTCCCCAAATTACTCTGTGTTTAAGTCTCAAGCATATTACCTCAGGCCAAGAAATACTTGATTTTATATCAACTATCAACTTGGAGAGTAACTAAGTGTCTGACTGTGAGGTCCATTGTTATTTTGTAAGAATATAAGATTAACCCATTTAATAAACATTACAGCCCAAGTAATTTTTAAAACACACACAGGATAAGGAGGTGGGGTGTGTTAGGAACTGAGCAACTCTCAGGAGCTGTGGATACACGACTTCATCTCGCTCCTCCTGAACAGCCCCGGCTGTCTGTCTCCGCTGTGCTGGGTCTTCCCTGAAGCTCAGCAGTTGCAGCGTGTGGGCTTAGTTGCCACGCAGCATGTTGGATCTTAGCTCCCTGATCAGGAATTGAACCTGTGTCCCCTGCTCTGGAAGGCAGAGTCTTACCAATGGACCACAGGGGAAGTTCCCCAGCTTAGGTTTTCTTAGCCTGAATTTACAGTTGAGGAAAGCAAAGCTTGGAGACTTAAGTGACTTGCCCAAATCCTTGCAGCTCCTTAACCAGCAGAGTGCAGCCTGACTCTGATGACTGCACTCTTACACGTTCTCTTTCTAACCCATCCTGCGGATGACAGTAAGCCACCTCCATCCAAGCAGAACAGCACGTACTTTCTCTGTTGTGCATGAAAGTTCACTCTCGGCTTCCGCCAGCAGTCGGTCAGCCTCCCTGAGCTCCGCTCGACGTTTCAGGAGAGTCTTCTCGATGCACTCAATTTCATCTACAATATCTTCATGGTGCTTGAGTGATTTTTCTATTTCTAGCTCATTCATAAGACTCTCAACATTTCCATCAATGAAGTCTCTAAAAAAAATTCACATACACATACATAGAGAGATTTTACATATGACCATATCAATACCTATAGCCTACTGATAAAAAGACGCACGCTGATGTTCTAATACGAGGAGGGATGGGACAGACAGCTACATCTGATTAAGCTCAAGGCCTATGTTTACCTTGGTTCAAGGTCTAAGTATACCTAAGTTCAAGGTTATGTTACCATATTTTTACTCAACGTGGCATATTGCTGACAATAAGTGAATAGTATGTATAATGTATGATGCTGCTGTTTTGTCCTTTTAAATATAAAGATTTTTTTTTTAATCAACACTTAGTCAAGACAATGGTGATACTTCTTCTGTGGTATAAAAATAAAGCAAGCCACTCCCAAGACAATCATCCATTTCCCTCAAAATTATTCTACATTTCTGCTAGAGTAAAATTATGGTGACGATATCTGACAAATCAAAAAGCATAACACAGGACTTAGTAACGCAAAGCTAAAGTCAAAATTGCTTGAAAATGGGACTATCTATACAGAAAAACATGAAAATAAACTTAACATATTAACTTTATCTTTAAATGAATACAGACAATTCTTACTTTCTTCTTTGACCATTTTTGTGTATCCAAATTCCCCCAAATGATAATTTATTTCTATAACTAGGAAAAGAGGTGGCTGTCCCACTGGCCTATATCCCCCTCAAAAACTTCTTCCCCTGACATGCACCTACACAAATGAAACAACCATCCTGTAAGCCTTCAAGCATCTAGCCCCAACCTTCTCTCGGTGGCCCCCGCTTACTCCTGCCAGGTCTGTTAGCATTTGCTCCTAGAAGGCAGAGACCGTATCTTACCCACCTCAAGCCTCCACACGTCTTCCTCCAACCCTGGCACATGGGCCAGCCTGGCTAAATAGACAAAAACTGGGGAACTGTCATAATCCATGGTCTAGGGCAGAACATGGGCTTTTGCCTAACTGACCCGTGCAGCAGATTCTGCATCAGCTAACGAACGCTACGCCAGACACTAGGGCACAGAGAGGGAGGCCCTGCGCCTGCCCGCCTGCCCGCCTGCCCGGCTGGGTATCTCACAACACAGTATGAACAGCACTATGCCCAACGTTGCCAACTCTTAATTGTGGGAGCCTGAGGTGAGAAACCTCGTATATCAGAGGGGATCCCTGACCTTCACCTGGAGAGACACTGGAGTTGTGCCGGGCAGGTGGGGAAGCCCCTGCAGGCAAGGGACAGTGCATGCAAAGGTGGGAAGGCAGGATAAAAGGCGGTGCTCAGGGAGCTGCAGCAAAGCGCGCAGGGCCAGAGTGAGCACCGTGTGGGGAGAAAGACGAGGGGGGCGGGGCGCAGGGCCGGGAGAGCCGCATGTCTGCTGGGGGAGTGAGTGCCGCGTGGGGGCACACGGCCAGGGCTGCAGCCACGTCGAGGGTGGGACAGAGTGAGAGAGACTAGACCTGGAGAGCCTGACCTAGGATGGGAGCGCCTGAAGGCCAGGGCAGCGAGATGAAGGAAGGGGGCCAGCGCGAGAGCCCCTCGTGCGTAGCGTCAGCGGCGCTGGGAGTGCGGGCCGCCTAGGGGAGTGGACAGAAAGGGGGTGGTGAGGACAGCTGGCAAGCCTGCAGCCAGGACGGC
>SJXQ01012010.1:0-94673 GCA_006408695.1 Aepyceros melampus | reverse complement strand
TTCTATACATCTGTGTCTCTTTTGCTGTCTTGCGTACAGGTTTATCATTACCATCATTCTATATTCCATAAATATGTGTAAGTATACTGTATTGGTGTTTTTCCTTCTGGCTCACTTCACTCTGTATAATCGGCTCCAGCGTCATCCACCTCATTAGAACTGATTCAAATGTATTCTTTTTAATAGCTGAGTAATACTCCATTGTGTATATGTACCACAGCTTTCTTATCCATTCATCTGCTGATGGACATCTAGGTTGCTTCCATGTCCTGGCTATTATAAACAGTGCCGCAATGAACATTGGGGTACACGTGTCTCTTTCGATTCTGGTTTCCTTGGTGTGTATGCCCAGCAGTGGGATCGCTGGATCATAAGGCAGTTCTATTTGCAATTTTGAATGGTTTTAAAAATGAGTTGCTCATGATCCGAGCCACAGTCTGCTCCCAGCCTTGTTTGCACTGAGTGTACAGAGTTTCTCCATCTTTGGCTGCAAAAAACATAATTGATCTGATTTTGATGTTGACCATCTGGTGACGTCCATGTGTAGAATCATCTTTTGTGTTGTTGAAAGACAGTGTTTTGTATGACCAGCATGTTCTTGGCAAAACTCTGTTAACCCTTTCCCTGCTTTGTTTTGTACTCCAAGGCCAAGCTTGCCCATTGCTCCAGGTATCTCTTGACTTCCTACTTTTGCATTCTAGTCCCTATGATGAAAAGGACATCTTTTTTGGTGTTAGTTCTAGAAGGTCTTGTAGGTCTTCATAAAACTGTTGGACTTCAGTTTCTGTGGCATTTGCATTTGGGGCATAGACTTGGATTGCCGTAATGTTGAATGGTTTGCCTTGGAAGTGAACTGAGATTATTCTTTCATTTTTGAGATTGCATGAAAATACTTCATTTCAGACTCTTGTTGACTATGACAGCTACTCCATTTCTTCTAAGGGATTCTTGCCCACAATAGCAGATACAATGATTATCTGAATTAAATTCACCCGGTCTGGCCATTTAATTCACTGATTCCTAAAATTTCAACATTCACTCTTGCTGTCTCCTGCTTAACTATGTTCAGTTTTCCTTGATTCATGGATCTAACAGTTCCGGTTTCCATGGAATGCTGCTTTCTACAGCATTGGACATTACTTTCACCAGCAGACACATTGGATCAAATGTTCATTGTTAGCTGTTTTGTACTACATTGGTGTTACAGAAGGGAATAGTTTATACTTGATTATTATTTTATATAGGAAATTAATATTTTTGTACCTTTATCCAGAAATCTACCCTTTAATTGAATTTTATTACTACTTTTCATTTTGCCTCTTGTATTTTTTATATATATGGTCATCCACAAGTATTATTAAAATAATCTTAAAGATATGTAGAAGCCGAAATAATTGTGTGTGTCTGTGTGTGTGTGTGTGTCTGTGTATGTGTGTGTATCTGTGTATGTGTCTGTGTGTGTTTCTGTGTGTGTGTGTGTCTGTGGGTTTCTGTGTGTGTGTGTGTGTGTCTGTATGTGTGTGTCTTGTGAATGTACCATGTGCTGAGGGAGGGTCAAGCACTTGGAAAGAGATGAAAAGTAAGTAGCTGTGTTTTGTTCATTTCTTCCTCTGTGTCGTCCAGTGTAGCTATCAGGATATAGAAACTGCTATGTATATGGGAACTGAGTGAATGATTGAATGGTCTGCACCCCTCCTCGCTTGCTTTGTTCAGTCCTGCCTTCTTGTCTGCCTGGGAGCCGGCTCTCCGTGGAGTCCAATTGTGCCCTGACCTGAGGCCACGTGGGTATGGCATCTGCAATGTCCTTAGCACTCCACTAACGTGGTCTGAATGTAATCCTGCTAAGTGAGTGTATCACTTACCTCAAAGACCTAATGAACTGCCTGGTTTGCGGGGCGACAATATGAGCACACAAGGGATCATCACAGAAGAGGTCGGTGCTAGGTCGTGAGGTGTTCCCTGGACCCTCATGGTGCTGGTGAAACCAGTGGCATTAGTTAGTTAGTGAAGGTGCTCAGTCGTGCCAACTCTTTGCGACTCCATGGACTGTAGCCTGCCAGAGGAAGCTGGTATGGGATTTTCCAGGCAAAAGGACCGGAGTGGGTTGCCATTCCCTTCTCGAGGCGATCTTCTCAACCCAGGGGTGGACCCCGGATCTCCCCCATTGCCGGCAGAGCTTTACCGCCTGAGCCACTGGGGAAGAATTCTGCCACCGCATGCAGTGGCTTGGTGGTAAAAAATCCGCCTGTCGGTGCAGGAGATGTGGTTGTCTCTGGGCTGGGAAGATCCCCTGGAGGAGGAAACGGCAACCCACTCCAGTCTTCTTGCCTGGAGAATTCTATGGACAGGGGAGCCTGGCGGGCTACAGTCCATGGCATTGCAGAGAGTCAAACATAGCATGCACACAATTGCAAACACAGGAGAGTCACAGGTACCTGAAGATGCTGGGCCTACACTGAACTGGGCTGGGTTTGTGAAAAGCTGGCGTTTGAGAGGCTGTCAGGATCCTGTGTGAAGGAGTGTATTGGTGCCCAAGGCGACAAATCTGAAAACTGGATGGACAGAAAGACTCAAGAACGAGTTGAGACAGATGTCTTAGACCCAAACTGGTGGTAACATAGGAACCCGGCATTTATCTGGTGCTTGTGCTTGCCCAGGGATGGACGTGGGGGGCGGAGACTCTGAAGGAGCCTCAGAGGACTGGGCTGCACTGACCGCCAAGGAAAGTGGTGCTCAGGAGAGAGGCGGGGTCATGGGCTCTGCAGGAGCGAGAGTCTGTTCAAGGACAGGGCGTTCAGTGTAGGAACGACATGGTCTGACTTACTTTTTTTTAAATTCTTATTTTAAATTTGTATTGAAGTATAGTTCATTTGCAGTATTTAAGGTGTCCAGCAAAACGATTCAGTTATACATGTGTGTGTCTGTGTATACATATATATTCTTTTTCATATTTTTTTCCATTATAGGTTATTATAAGATACTGAGTATAGTCCCTGTGCTATATAGTATGTCCTTCTTATTTATCTGTTTTATGTATAGTTGTGTTATATGTTTATCCCAAACTTCTAATCTAGCCATTCCCACCTTTTCCCTTTGGTAGCTGTGCATGAGTCTGCTTTTTGTCTGTGAGTCTGTTTCTGTTTGGAAAAGAAGTTCATTTGTATCAGTGCTTTAGACTCCACATATGAGCAACATCATATACTATTTGTCTTTCTCTGTCTGGTTTATTTCACCTAACAGGATAAACTCTAAGATCGTCCATGTTGCTATCAATGGCATGATTTCATTCTTTTTTATGGCTGAGTAATATTCCATCGTGTGTGTGTGTGTGTGTGTGTGTGTGTGTGTGTGTACCACAGCTTCTATCCATTCATCTATTGATGGGCATTTAGGTTGCCTCCATGACTTACATTTTTACAATGTCTTTCTGTCCACAGTGTAGGAACTGAGTGAGACTAGAGAAGAAGAATGGGATTTGAGAGAGGTGGTAGGAGAATACTGCAGTGAGCTGGAGAGAGGGGCCCTGCCCTCGAGCAGCTTGTTGGTAGAGATGAGTGTGTTGTCCACTGGCCACTGAGTCCTAACTGGAGGTGCACTGTTAAGAAACATTATTCTATCAGGACTTTAAGGTCTTATCCTCACGCAACTAGACTTCTTTGTCATTCTGGTGAGGTCTGAAGAACACAGGCTGGAGGGGAGACATCCCAGTAATCTGGTTGAATGTGCCATTTGAGTGGAATGTTTCGGGATGCATTAAAGGTAGTTCTAGTACTGGGAAGGGTAGTTTATGGCTCTGTGAATAGATTTCTCAGTGCTAACAATTATTTTTCTTAACTCTTAAGGTATATTTTATCTATAGCATTATAACATATGTTTACTATAATAAAAATGACTATTTCTGATATTTCCAAGATAACCTCAGGCAGAAACTTAAGGTGAACCTTATATAATTTCATTTTACATGTTTAAGCAACTGCTCAGCCGAGTCTAACTCTTTGGGACCCCTACCAGTCTCCTCTGTTCATGGGATTTTCCAGGCAAGGGTATGGGAGTGGTTGCCATTTCCTCTCCAGGGTATCTTCCCAACCAAGCAACAATATAAGAAAATGTCTTAAATAAATGCATAACCATGCTTAGAAATTTAGAAGTTTTATGACCTTTTTTTAAAAAATATTTTTCATTTTAATTTTTTTCCTTTTAATTCTAATATATTCTGTAAAAAACTATTACTGCTTTCCTGCCTGTAGTTTAGCCTATTATAAATCTGGTGAAATTAATGCAAAGTTAATGGCTATATTTTAGAGTAACCTCTTGAAATGTAATAGGTTTATTGGAACAAAACTTTTTTTTTGCCAAAATTATGTGAAACTAATGAAAAATTAATTGCTTTATAAAACGCTGGCTTTTATCTAAAACTAATAATTCCTGTACATCTCTTAATCCTCCTGCAAACAGTTGGCAGGAAATAAAATCTAAGTTTACCGGTTCAAATTCCCTAAGATCCTCAGAGTCATTTTTATTTTTGTATTATCCAACCTTTTAACTTTTGCACAACTTTAAGCTTACAAAAACAGATTTCTAATTAAATTCAGCCATATCATTCCCCTAAAGGATCCCCTTAGGAACACCAAGTCTAACTTAGACTCGGGACCTAGGAGTGAACACATTTCCTTTCTTTACAGTTCACACTGGCATTTTCTATATGTCTCCCTTTAATAAAATGTGATAATTTTTGTACTTAAAATTGATACCTGGGACTATGCCTTTTCTCTATTGTTTATTGTGTTTCAATGAATAAATAAATCATGCAACAGAATAAATTACTTAATCCTGTGTTTTATTTAGAAAGATATTAAGGCATAGATACATGAGGAAAATCACGGTATTGCCTCTGAATTGCTCACACTTTTATGATTTTTGTGTCGTATTTGAACACCATCAAGACGTCCTATGTATAACAATTGTACGCAAGAACCGCATTTGAAGATTTTTTAAGTTTTTGCTACTTTCTGATTATGGTATGTTTAAATATAACCCCCCAAACTATCGGTGGTCATCAGCATTTGCCATGATTCTCCTGTTTTAATAAAATTCATCCTAGTTATAACTATTTAGCAATTAAATTATTAATCCCCAGCTACTTTTAAAAATGAGACCACATGTGATTATTTTATCCCTTGCTTTATGCTTAGCAGTCTTTCCTGTCTTCATTTAGCAGAAGCAGCTTTCTCAACACTCTGAAAGAGAAAAACAAAACATTACTCAACTTAATTTGTTTATTAAGCTCTTTTAGCATGAAAGGGAAATAGTCCAAATTTCAAAACCGGTTTGGAGAATGTGATACGTGTGTTATCGAGAAGGCTTCTCTTCAACAGACTTCTCCCCTCAAAAATGCTTTTTTTCACACAGAGAATGGACCCTTGGTTCTTAGGTTAATTGCTGGAATATGATGAGGTTTGGTTGCATTTTTAGTAATTTCCAGATTCTATTCCAGGACATTTGGGATAGAGCCCAAGAGCTTAGCATGTTTTCCTTTTTTCATGGTAAAATTGTGCAAATATGCATTAGAGTGTGAAAACAAACAGTCTAATACATTTTTGCAAAGCTCTTTATGTTTACTGTTTATTGCAGATACCAGATCCTAATTAAAATGCGCTAACAAAAGCCAAGATACAAAGAACAAAGATATAACGAAACTTCATCTTTATAAAATATTTGTGATTAGTCCTGGGGGATGGATGTCCTTACAGTCCTGCAGTGGAATTCTAAAATGAATCAGGAGGGCAAGAAGATACAGTATGTCTGCTGGTTCAAGAAATACAAACTATTCTTTGGTTATTCAGGGGTGCTATATACTTCTTAGAGAGGTTCTATTAACTCTATGATTCAAGATCTTGAGTTTTTTTTTCCAACTATACATTTGAAATGAATAGCAACTAACTTCAAAGAAGTAACCAAAAGAAGAGACATTAAAAGCATATTTTGGGGCAAAAGATGGATTAAATCTGTGTTTTTCAGTTGGAAGTTTCTTCGTGAATGTGGGAGAAATCGTTTTTTGTTATTTGTGCATTTAGGAGAATTAAAAGGGTGAATGGAAATATGAAGGCCAGTTCAACTAATGGAAAGGCTAGGGATTTGGGGTCCAACTGCCTGAATTTGAGTTGGGATCCCGCTTTCTCACTTTGTGCTCTTAGGTCAAAGATTAAATTTCCTGGAGTCTCAGTTTCTTTAACATGGGGATAATAATAGTGATTTTGTAGAGCTGTGAGGATAAAAGAGACAAGCTAGCAAATACCACCCATCTTGTTAGAGGCAAATACTTTCATTTCTGCAAAAGGAGGTGCATACCACAACCCATTTCAGAAGGCTGGAGGAAAGAGGTGAGGAGAACGCAGTGGATAAGAAATTCGAAAAACCACTTACCCTGATCTGTTTTGTTTGCATTTAAAATTTTCTCTTGAACAGCTTCCCTCCCTTTCTTTCTTTCCTTCCTCCCTCTGTCCCTCCTTTGCAGATTGCAAAGGGTACCAAGCATTTTCACAGACTGAGAAATCTTGTGAAAACCTTTCATGTCCTACTGCTGCTGCTGCTAAGTCGCTTCAGTCGTGTTCAACTCTGTGCGACCCCATAGACGGCAGCCCACCAGGCTCCCCTGTCCCTGGGATTCTCCAGGCAAGAACACTAGAGTGGGTTGCCATTTCCTTCTCCAATGCAGGAAAGTGGAAAGTGAAAGTGAAGTCTCTCAGTCGTGTCCGACTCTTAGCGACCCCATAGACTGCAGCCTACCAGGCTCCTCCATCCATGGGATTTTCCAGGCAAGAGTTATGGAGTGGGGTGTCATTGCCTTCTCCATTTCATGTCATAAGTAGTCCTCAAGGAGCGTTCCTTGACCAAATATATCAGCATCACCAGGAAGCTTGTTAGAGATGCAAATTCTTGGGCCTTAACCCTCAGACCTAGGGTGTCTGGCCCTGGGGCATCTGTAGGTTAAGTCTTTCCAGGTGATTATAACACATAGTAAATTCTGAGAACCAACGATGTATCAAATGTTTTAGTCTTCCTTTCTCTGTAATAGCAGCCTCCAAACCCTCAACAGAGGTCTTCTTTGTACATGCCAAAGTGATTTTGAGAGAAGTATATCATAGTGTTTAAGAATATAGGATGTAGGCCAGACTGTCTTGATTTCTATCCCAGTTCATGACCGATCAGCTCTGTTTCTTGGGCAAGTTTCTTAACCTCCCTGTACCTTGGTTTCTTCTACTCTAGAATGGAGATAATAGTAGTATGTAGCTCACGGGACTTCATGAGAATGCCGTACACTTAGGACAGCAACAGACAAGTAGAAAGCTCTGAAGAAATATGGGCTGGTGTTTATCATCTGCTGAATATCACAGAGAAACCGCAAAATGTAGAGTCAGCGCAGCACCAGTCCAAGAGGTGTTGAGTCTCAAATTATGGTGTATTTTTCTCTAATCATTCATTGCTTCTTCAGCAGTGATTTGTTGTCCGCTCAGTACAAGCCAGGCGTCGTAAAAGGCAGTGGAGATACGGCAGAGAATAAGAAAGATCTGGTCAAGAGAAAGAGGCATTAAATCCATGCTCCCAGATAACGGGTGGGCCACAGTTGCACTGAGCGCTGTGCAGGCAGAGAGCAAGCTGTGAGCGCGCCTGCATGGTAGACGCAGCCCAGCCCAGGGAAGAGACGGCCGGTGGGTGCTTAGGCAGAGGGGTGGGGTGGTGGTGGGAGGTCAGTGAAACGCCCTCAGAGCATCTGAGCCCTGAAGGGTGAGGGGACTTTGCCGGGTGGGGAGGGACGTGAGGCCCGGAAACCCAGGGAGAGAAGAGAATGTGTGGACGGGCCTCGGCTGGCGGCCGGAGCAAGCGCCCTGTGCGGGGGTGTGCGGGCGAAGCAAGGCTGAGGCGTCCTGCCAGCGACGGGACCCACTGCGGGCTTGCACAGAGGTGCCGCTTGAGTTTCGGAAGGCCTCTCCCGCCAAGCGGGGGGCATGGGCCGGAGGAGACGGGCGGCTGCCGCGGGAGAGATGAGGCTTGGGCGAGGCGGTGGGGAGGCGCCGGCGCTGCAGGGTCGGACCTGCGACAGAAGGCGGAGGGCGGCGTCCAGGGGCGCCCCGGGCCTCTTCCTTCAAAGAGGCACGAGGAGGAGCAGGTTTGGGGAGGAGCAGAAGTTCAGTTCAGCACAAGGAGCCCCTGAACAGCAGAGAAAACGCAGAGCGGGCAACGGGTTTATGCATCTGGACCTCCAAGAGCTGGAGATCTCGCCAGTAAACCGAGCGATTGGTATGTGCCTAGTAACGGACTGGATGGGAGTGGACATCCAGGCAGACTTCAGGCAGAAGGTTCTGGGGCCGACCCAACAATACCAGCATTTACAGTGAGGCAGACGAGGAGCAGACCTTGAAGGAGGGGAGGCCGGATGGGTGGAGGACCCAGCTGGGATGTCGCGGGAGCTAAGGGAAGAGGGAGTCAACTGGGCCAAGTGCGACGGCAACTGAAAGCTGCTGGGCTCAGGCAACTGGTGCCCTCAGAACAATCGAAGGGAAAATGGCTTGTAGAGTGAATGGGGGAGGAGAAAATCACGAAGTTGGACATACTAAGAAGTGCAGGAACAAGTAGAAAGATGATTTCAGAGTGAGGTGGAGGCTTGGTGGGGAGGGTTGTTTATAGACAAGAGAGGTCAACAAGTTCTGAAAATGACAGGAAGTAGGTCAGGGGAGGCGAGGAGGTCGGAGAACCTTGAGGTGGCTGTATTGGTAGCAGGGGCATCTGAGGAAGCAAGAGGGGGGAACCCCTGCATAGATGGAGGCTCTGGGGTAGACTTGGAGAGTTCAGGCAACTCCTCTGCTGCAGCAGGAGCTCGAGGATGCTCTGGGTGCAGACGCCAGTGGGTTTGTCGGCTGGGCAGTGGGAAGTCGCAAGGTTCCTCTTTTCTGGCTCCTGCTTTCTCTGTGAGGGAGTGGGCAAGGCCATCTGCCGGGTGTGATCAAGGAGCTGTGGAGGTTAAGGATCTGAAGAAAGGGAAGACTGAAACCGTCATCGAGAACAGAAGCAGACAAAGAGTTACAGCCTGGTTCCTGCGGGAGTCCAGAGGAGAGGGCTGAGGGCAGCTTCCCTGTGGTGGGCAGGCGGAGGGGTGAGCCCGCTCTCACAAGGCTGCCCGCAGACACGCATGGCTGTCTGCAACACTGATGCAGGAAACGCAGCACAGGGCGCTACGGGAGGTTGTCAGAAGCAGATGTTCACTAGGGACCTACAGACAAGCGAGCACAGCCAGGTGAAGAGATGCCGGGGGCATGCATCAGCAGAGAGGGCAGAGGTGGAAAGCCGGAGGCGGGGGCAACCCAGCTCCCCTGGAGAGCTGAGGCTGTTCAGGGGTGGAGCAGTGTGTGAGCGTGTGGGGCATGCTGTAGGAGTGAGCGGTGTGCGAGAGGCTTTGGGTGGGAGAGGGCTGGGGCATCCATCATCTTCTGAGGTGCTGGCTCACAGATGGGGTCCCCGACCAGCCCAGACCAGCAGCACCAGCACCACCTGGGACCTTGTCAGAGATGCAAATTCCTGGACTCTGCCCCAGACCTAACATGTCGGAGGTTCTGAGAGTGGGGCCCGGTGAGCTACGTTTTACTATGTCCTCCAAGTCGTGTCACAGGCATGCGAAACTTGAGAACTTGTTTTAAGCCGTGGGGAGGTTGATTCAGGTGTCTTTTTAGCTGGAGAAGGACATGGGCAGAGGCAGGTTTGTGGAGCTCTCTGGCCACAGTGTGGAAAATGTAGGGTCGTGTTTGTGAATCCCAGCCAGGGACCTCAAGGGGACCAGCTGTTCATCTGGGTTACTGACCCTGGGGCAGGAGTTCCAGCCCAGGTCTCCATGGTGACCAGGACCACCTGCCCCCTTGGAAGCTCCCCAGCGAGCTAACGGCTCCAGCGGCTCTCTGCTGCCCCCCTCTGTTCATGGGTCACACATGTGGTTCCTAGGCCTTAACCAACCCAGTTTCAGCATCTCCCTGTTGCCTGCACCCTCGTCTTTGCCAGATGGTTGGGCTTGGATCATGTCAAGCAGTGCGTGAATTAGATGCTGTCATTTGAATGGATGGTTCTGGGGAGCCCGGGAAACAGTTACCTGAGATATCTCTGGGATGAAGTTTGCTGAATTTGAAATAAAGCTGTACTTTATATCCCCCTGTTTTCTGGGAAACACATTTGTGTGTTTTTTTAATATAGCATGCTGATATCTCTCCAGAAAAGCTTTCAGAAGACAGGATCAGACTTATTTCTGGGGTGAAAAAAATCTATCTGAAGGTATTTTCCCAAAACCAATATGAGGACAAGAACATTGGAGGACCTGCTGTGGGATAGGATGATTCCATCCAACTCTACCAGCCAAGCTTCCTTTTTTTTTTTTTTTTTAAAGCATATTTATTTATTGGCCAAGTGGCATTTGGGAGCTTATTTTCCTCGTCAGGGATTGAATCTGCACCCTCTGCACTGGAAGTGTGGAGTCTTAACCACCAGACCACCAGGGAAGTCCCTCTATCCCTCCTTATGGTTAAATTTTCTTGGTGAGTTGGCCAGTCTGCACTTTGTTTCATTTGGAGCCGTAGAGAAAGATGATTCTCCTACAGGCACAGAGTGGATTGGCACAGCTGCTGAAAGATGATAAAATCAGAGAGAATGGTATAGGCTACCTCCCATCCAGTGATAACCATTCAAAACATATATGCACGCACGCACGTGCGTGTTTGTGCTTAGTCAATCAGTCGTGTCTGACTCTTTTACAACCCCATGGACTGCAGCTGCCAGGTTCCTCTCTCTATGGGATTTCCCCAGGCAAGAATACTGGAGTGGGTCGCCCTTTCCTCCTCCAGGGGATCTTCCTGACTTATGATGTTTCCTAAACATGCATGAGGCCGCCCTCCCAGTTGTGATGTCCAGAAGATGAAGTTGCATGGCATTTGGACTCAGCCAGATGGATGCTGGAATCTTGGTCTCACCAGTCACCAAAAGTAATTTACCTTTGGCAAGTTACTTAACCTCTCTGGGTCTCCATTTTCTTTATTGGAAAATGGGTTGTCCTGAGGATTAGAAAGAACAACATAATCTAGAGTGTTTAGTAGGTGACACTAATTATTAGGGTTTGTTGTCTGTTTCACTGCAATATACATGAAGCTAAGAAACAGTGTCTGACCAATGGATAAGGAAGCTGTGGCCATATACACAATGGAATACTACTCAGCTATTAAAAGGAACACATTTGAATCAGCTCTAATGAGGTGGATGAAACTGGAGCCTATTATACAGAGTGAAAGTAAAAGTGAAGTCACTCAGTCATGTCCGACTCTTTGCAACCCCGTGGACTGCAGCCCACCAGGCTCCTCCATCCCTGGGATTCTCCAGGCAAGAGTACTGGAGTGGGTGCCATTTCCTTCTCCAGTACAGAGTGAAGCACCAAGTCAGAAAGAGAAACACCAATACAGGAAATTAACACATATATATGAAACTTAGAAAGACGGTAATGTTGACACCATGTGCGAGACAGCAAAAGAGACACAGATGTGAAGAACAGGCTTTTGAACTCTGTGAGAGAAGACGAGGGTGGGATGATTTGAGAGAATAGCATTGAAACATGTATACCACCATATGCGAAATAGATGACCAGTCCAAGTTCAATGCATGAAGCAGGGCACTCAAAGCTGGTGCACTGGGACAACCCAGAGGGATGGGGTGGGGAGGGAGGTGGGGGGGGTTCAGGATGGGGGACACATGTGCACCGTGGCTGATTCATGTTGATGGATGGCAAAAACCACCACAATATTGTAAAGTCATTAACCTACAATTAAATTAATTTTTAAAAAAGAAACAACATCTGAGAACTCTAGGAACATCATGATTATGAATGCCAATTGCAGTACATACTTTGGGCTAATGATAAATCCCTGAAAACAGGATTGTAAACCATAGAATCCCAGGAAGGCTGATAGAACAGCACTAGAACATACGTGACTGTGGTCAAGGTTGATGGTAGAGTCTAGTCTCTTCAAACTCGATTCATGTCTCAACTTGTCTCTTTCCTTCAGTTGGTATGCAGATATCGAGTTTATTATTTCTCCACTGAGACTGCACACTAACAGTCACAGATGTGAAGAACAGGCTTTTGAACTCTGTGAGAGAAGACGAGGGTGGGATGATTTGAGAGAATAGCATTGAAACATGTATACCACCATATGCGAAATAGATGACCAGTCCAAGTTCAATGCATGAAGCAGGGCACTCAAAGCTGGTGCACTGGGACAACCCAGAGGGATGGGGTGGGGAGGGAGGTGGGGGGGGTTCAGGATGGGGGACACATGTGCACCGTGGCTGATTCATGTTGATGGATGGCAAAAACCACCACAATATTGTAAAGTCATTAACCTACAATTAAATTAATTTTTAAAAAAGAAACAACATCTGAGAACTCTAGGAACATCATGATTATGAATGCCAATTGCAGTACATACTTTGGGCTAATGATAAATCCCTGAAAACAGGATTGTAAACCATAGAATCCCAGGAAGGCTGATAGAACAGCACTAGAACATACGTGACTGTGGTCAAGGTTGATGGTAGAGTCTAGTCTCTTCAAACTCGATTCATGTCTCAACTTGTCTCTTTCCTTCAGTTGGTATGCAGATATCGAGTTTATTATTTCTCCACTGAGACTGCACACTAACAGAAATCTGTGATAAGTTCTGTGCCAGAAGTTCAGTGAGGAAAGGGGAGTTCAAGAGCCTGGAGGAGGAAGAGGTCATTTGGATCCAGAATGCTCCAGACTATGCTAACACATAGGTTACTTGACTGACTATGTCCGGGACAGTCTATTATAAGTTTTAAAGCTTCAGGAAGGAGGTAGGACTTGAGCTGAGATGTGGAATCTGGGGGAGGGGATTCCACCAGCTGGAGAGAAGGGTGAGAATAAGGGAGGGAAACAGCACGCAAGGGCTTCTCTGGCAGCCCAGTGGCAAAAAATGCACCTGCCAAAGCAGGAGACGCGGGTTCATCCCGTAGTCGGGAAGATGCCCTGGAGAAGGAAATGGCAGCCCACTCCAGTCTTCTTGCCTGGGAAGTCTCATGGGCAGAGGAGCCTGGCACCCTTTGCCTGGGGTTGCAAGTAGTGGACATAACTTAGCAACAGCATGCAAAGCCACGGAAATGGAGATCAGAGGGCCCCGGACACGGGGACGGGAGTACACCTCTTTGGTGAGAGGAGAGTTGGAAGAAAAGCATTGTCGGAACAGCACACTGGGTTATACTGCGAACGTCTGTAGGGAGAGCAGAGAAACTGGGGAACCATTTTCAAACAGGAAAATCAGAAACACAGTGTGATGTCTTGGAAAGAGTCGTCAGCTGTCTGGGTCCCAGGTGGGAGAGGAGAAAGAAGGTAGATAGGCTTATTAGGAGGCTTGGCACCATCTGTGTGAGTTGTGGAGGCTGTGTACAAATTCACATGGGGATGGGAGGATGGAGAGACAGTGGCCCCAGAGAACCGCCAAGTCTACTGAGGGCCTAGGGAAGGGATGGTTGAGGAAGTGATGGCAGAGAGATGAGCTGCTCCCAAGATGGTCTCCCAGGGGCTCCAGGTCCTGGAGACCCCATCTTTGTGTAGCCTCTTCCCCTCAAGTGAGGGCCTCTAACCCATAGAAAGCGGCACATGTGAGGGGATGTTACTTCTGAGATTAGGCTATAATAAGACCTGGGCTTCTGCCTTGCTTGCCCTCTTCCACCCACTGATGGAAGACCACGGCCACCTCATGAGCTAGACCACAGATGGAGGTGGCGAAGACCTGGGGGCGGCCTCCTGCCAACAGCCGGCAAGGAGCTGAGCCCTCCGTTCAACAGCCTTTGAATTCTGCTGACAACCTCGTGAGTACATGTGGAAGCGGATCCTTCCCCACTCGAGGAATTGGAACCTGGGGAGACCATGGTCCTGCCTGACACCTTGTGATTATAGCCTTGTGCTGTGTAGCATATTACCCCAAAGAAATAACGTACGTGTATTATTTCACAGTTCTTGTGGGGCAGGCATCTCAGTCCTCTCTGCTTGGGGTCTCTCACAAGGCAGCAGTTGTATCAAGGCTTGGCCGGCGAGGAGCGGCTTTCTTGCTCACTCACATGGTTGTTGGCTGAACTTAGCTCCCCTGGGTTATTGGGCTGAGGCCTTGGCTCTTTGCCACATGGGTTTCTTGGAGGGCATCACTGATTCAATGCACATGAGTCTGAGTAAACTCTAGGAGTTGGTGACGGACAGGGAGGCCTGGCGTGCTGCGGTTCATGAGGTCGCAAAGAGTCAGACACGACTGAGCAACTGAACTGAACTGAGAGCATCTTCAACATGGAGGATTGCTCTACCAGAGTGAGCAGGGAGAGAACATTGGCAAAACAGAATTCAGTCTTGGGCCTTTGCTTTCACTACAGACTGTTCTCTAGAATGGATTAGACTCCTTTAGCCATAAGCCTGGCTCACTTTCAAGGGAGGAATTCACACATGAGCATCAATACCAGGAGGTGAGGCTCGCTAGGGACCCTGTCAGAAGCTGCCCACCACAGCGACAGGCATTTATTATCACAGTTTTTGGGGTCTTCCCAAAGGGTTTGAGGCTCTCAGAGGGGCCTTGTGCTTTGTATGTAAGTGCTTAAAAAATATTTATTGAATAACTGAGAAGATGCTTGCAAAGACTCTTAAAGGTCTCTGAACAGTAATTTTCAACTTAGATGTTAAGGCATTGATGGTCCCTTCAAGGGGTCAACAGTGTAATAGGGATATAGTGAACTTCAAGGACAAAATTCTGACCCTACATACAAAAACCTACTTCACTTCAGTGGATTTAAGAACTCAGGGCTGAACTGTGTAGCCAGGCTGTCTCCAAAAGTGCCTGGCTGAGGGATGGGGTGCCCTCTCACTGAGCTGTGTGCCCTGGCCGGAACTGTGTCAGTGGGGATGGACGTGTGCCATTTGGGAAGATGCCCACCTGAGGGGATGCTGTTTTGCAGGCAGTACAGAGGCCACACCTGTGGTTCTCTGGGGATGTGTCAGCCTTCACGCCTCTTCTCCCATCTGCTTTCACCTGTTCTCCTCCAACTGTACCCACTGAAATGGATTCGAGGGAGGAGGGGGACAGTATCCCATCCACACCTGACTTTGGGGAAGATTAAAGTCTGTTGAGAAGGACTTTGAGAGTCAGGGAGAGAAGGAACTGCACAAATGCAGACAAATTCCACCATCCTTATTAAACTGCCAAGAAAATTCTACACACACAGCCATGCCACCCTCTCCCTGAGTGCTGGGTCTGACCTGACAATAGCAAACAAACAGCAAGCTGTGATCTGGTTTTAATTCCAAATCAAAACCCACCCCAAATAGAAGCGAGAAGGAGAAAAAGCAGCTCGGCAACAATGTGTGCTTTGGCTGAGGACCCCAGGAAGCCTTGCTTCTGTGAACCTCAGCCCCCTTCCCTCCCTGACTCACGGTGACTCTGAAAAGCTCAGCTCACACCCCTGGAATGGTGGCGTATTGAGGATAAGGATGTTGACAATAGGGTTTAAGCTGCATAAATAACTGCAAATTGCTGTTTGGCCCAGCAACTGCCAGCCAAAAAAAGAATAAAATAAATAAGGAAAGAGATGATACTTGGAGTATAAGTTGTGGGGAGGGGGAACTGGGAAGTAAGTCAGAGCTGGCAATCAGCTCTGGGTGGAAAAGACACTCTGACAAGGTGATCACAGGCCACCCACAGTCGTTAGGCAGCTATTAGAAGTTATTTTGACAGGACGTGTGGCATACTTCAAGCGGAGGAATCAAAGCCCCAGATGATCAGGGACACGTTGCTGGAAAGTTCTGGCTTAAAGAACAAGCTACTCTAATAATTTTCCAGTAGTCACATTGTCAGACTTTATTTTTGGGAGCTCCAAAATCACTGCAGATGGTGACTGCAGCCATGAAATTAAAAGACGCTTACTCCTTGGAAGAAAAGTTATGACCAACCTTGATAGCATATTCAAAAGCAGAGACATTATTTTGCCAACAAAGGTCCATCTAGTCAAGGCTATGGTTTTTCCAGTAGTCATGTATGGGTGTGAGAGTTGGACTGTGAAGAAGGCTGAGTGCCAAAGAACTGATGCTTTTGAACTGTGGTGCTGGAGAAGACTCTTGAGAGTCCCTTGGACTGCAAGGAGATCCAACCAGTCCATCCTAAAGGAGATCAGTCCTGGGTGTTCATTGGAAGGACTGATGCTGAAGCTGAAACTCCAGTACTTTGGCCACCTGATGCGAAGAGTTGACTCATTGGAAGAGACTCTGATGCTGGAAGGGATTGGGGTCAGGAGGAGAAGGGGACGACCGAGGATGAGATGGCTGGATGGCATCACCGACTCAATGGGCGTGAGTCTGAGTGAACTTCGGGAGTTGGTGATGGACAGAGAGGCCTGGCGTGCTGCAGTCCATGGGGTCGCAAAGAGTCGGACACAACTGAGTGACTGAACTGAACTGAACTGACTAGACGGACCTTTGTTGGCAAAGTAATGTCTCTGCTTTTGACTATGCTATCTAGGTTTGTCATAACTTTCCTTCCAAGGAGTAAGCATCTTTTAATTTCATGGCTGCAATCACCATCTGCAGTGATTTTCAAACCCCCAAAAATAAAGTCTGACACTGTTTCCACTGTTTCCACATCTATTTGCCATGAAATGTTGGGACAAGATACCATGATCTTCATTTTCTGAATGTTGAACTTTCAGCCAACTTTTTCACTCTCCACTTTCACTTTCATCAAGAGGCTTTTTAGTTCCTCTTCACTTTTTGCCATAAGGGTGGTGTCATCTGCATATCTGAGGTTATTGAGATTTCTCCCAGCAATCTTGATTCCAGCTTGTGTTTCTTCCAGTCCAGTGTTTCTCTGCATATAAGTTAAATAAGTAGGGTGACAATATACAGCCTTGATGTACTCCTTTTCCTATTTGGAACCAGTCTGTTGTTCCATGTCCTGTTCTAACTGTTGCTTCCTGACCTGCATACAGGTTTCTCAGGAGGCAGGTCAGGTGGTCTGGTATTCCCATCGCTTGAAGAATTTTCCACAGTTTATTGTGATCCACACAGTCAAAGACTTTGGCATAGTCAATAAAGCAGAAGTAGATGTTTTTCTGGAACTCTCTTGCTTTTTCCATGATCCAGTGGATGTTGGCAATTTGATCTCTGGTTCCTCTGCCTTTTCTAAAACCAGCTTGAACATGTGGAAGTTCACAGTTCACGTATTGCTGAAGCCTATCTAACATGTGCTCTTTCGCTGTCCTTATTTTCGTCTTTTCCAGGGAAAGTTCATTGCTGCCTTCCAATTCTGCACAGCTTTTTTTTTTTTTTCTGTTTTGCCACAACATTTTAGTCATATGTCTTTAATACTATTATCATGTGAAGTAACTTGACCTGTCTCAGCCCCTGCCATGAACAGCACCATGACATGGTCTTATTTGAGACAGTACAGAATAATAGCTCCACAGTCAGAGAGACTGACTCAAATCCTTGCTCAGCTAACTGTCCTGGATGACCTTGGCCAATTCACCAGTTTTCCTGTGTGTCAAATTTTTTTTTTGTAAAATGAGAGTAATACAAGTAGGTGTCTACCTAACAAAGCTGTCATGAGCATTAAGTACACTAATCTGTGCAAAAAGCATAGTGCCTGGCACAACAGAGAGGTACCCTATGTAGTAAACAACTACCAAGTTTTGCAACTATGATTATCATTATTATGCTTCTTTGTGAACAAAGTGTAAGCACTGTGACTGGGACTAAATCCCTATTGAATTAATGACTGTTTTGCTAAGATACAAGTGAGGTTACTGTCACAAACCCAAAAATGTGGTTTAGGGGAGATACAAATGCATTTCTTACATAATACCCTGGATGTTTACATTCCAGAGCTGACAGACTGTCTCCACAGTGTCTGTACCCAGGCGCCTGAGATCTGGATGGAAGGCCATATCTAGAATGTTGCCCTGGTTGCACATAGTTGAAAAAAGTCGCTTCAGTCGTGCCTGACTCTTGGCGACCCTATCGATTGTAACCCCTCTGCTTCCTCTGTTCTTCCTCTAGGCAAGAATACCGGAGTGGATTGCCATGCCTGCCTCCAGGGGATCTTCCTAACCCAGAGATCAAACCCACATCACGTTTGTCTCCTGCATTGCAGGCAGATTCTTTACAGCTGAGCCTAGTTGAAGAATGCTCACCACCAAATCTGCTGCAATTGCATCTGGCCAGAAAAATCAGGAAAAAGGAGTAACAGAAGGTTTAAGAACAAAAATCCACAAAATGGTACATATCACTTCTGCTCACATTCCACTGTCTAAAAGATAATCACAAGGTCATATGCACATGCAAGGGAGATTAGGAAATGTAGGGTTGATTCTGGGCAGCACAGGTAATAACAGTATCTCAAGCAAAAGGAAGGATGGATATTGAGGGTGTCAGAAGTCTCTGCTATATTGTGCTTTCTTAAGCTACTAAACCTTTTCTTAAAAGCAGGAATTAATCTTTAAACTGGAAAAAAAAAAAGATCGTATTTTTAAAACACATACAATTTCATGGTAAAGTCTATTAAAAAGAGTATGGTTTCAGAGGAGTTAGGAATTACGTAGACCAGATTCTGACCTGCAAACCCTAGTGATGTGGATGTGGAAGAAAAGAGAGATGCACTCAGACAAGGCAATACCCAATAAAATCAGGACGTTAAAGGGCAGGGGTTTGGAGGAGGAACTCATAACAAAGGAAAATACAAAAGAGGGCCACAGACGTGAAAGGGGAGATTCAGGAATACAGTCAGGTTTAAGAACAAAAGGGGCTTTTATTTTTTGTTAGGGGAAGAGGTATTTTAATGCTCAGTATTAAGAGCTAGAAGAAAAAGAAAGAGAATACCATTGCTTGAGACCAAATGATATGATGTGATCAGACAACTGAAAAAAAAAAACAGAAATACCCAGTGTCTATTTTGCTAGCATTTCTCTTTAAAAAAAAAAAAAAGAATCCTCAAGCTGTAAAGAATAAAGAAAATAGCTGAAAGAGGAAATTAAAGCCAAGATAACTGTTAATCGGCTCTACCACAATACAAAATTAAAAGTCTGAAAAAAAATTAAAAATAAAAAAGCTAAGATAGGTGTAGTGGTAGAAATCACCAAGTTGCCTTAAAGGGGTTAAAAAATCTTTAGACTCAAATGAGTTACATTCCAGCATACTTAAAGTGCTTTAGTTTATGACCCCAAAGCCTTTCTTATGGATCTTTGAGAAAGTATGTTGGAAAAGATGACATAAGACTAAATAGGAATAGTTGCTGTCTTCAGTTTCATAAAAGGTAAAAAAAATATATATATATATATATATGTATTCCAGACACTACACTCTGATGAACTTGATGTCTATTCCCAGGATGATTTGTGACCATGAAAAAAAAAAAAACAGTTATTATTTAGAGGACTCTACTGATCTGCCAAACCCACTTCATGCCAAATGGACCTCATTTCAGTTGTTGGAAGAATTAATTGATCATTAGAAGAGGATTATAGCACAAACAGACTATAATTTGATTCCAGCACAGCAGCTGTCCTCACTGTATTAGTCATGACTCAATCAGTTAAAAGTCAAGGCAGGGAGGCTGTTTATTAGTCTGTTGAACAGGAAGGACACAGAAGTGGCTCTCGCAGTTGAAAGATGAACTGCAGAAACCAGGCTGTCAAGGGACCAGAAGTGGCACTCACTTCCCCCAGGCTTTCTTGCTCCCCATCTCTGTCTGCTCAGTGCTTGGCTTCATCCTGAGGTGACTTCACTTCTTGCTGTAGGAGAATGGCCACTGCTGCTCCTGCTGCTGCTAAGTTGCTTCAGTCCTGTCCGACTCTGTGCGACCCCATAGACGGCCTCCTACCAGGCTCCTCTGTCCCTGAGATTCTCCAGGCAAGAACACGAGTGGGTTGCCATTTCCTTCTCCAGTCAGCCCTCTATGCATATTGTCCAAGCTTGGCAACCCTAGCGGAAAGAGAAAACTTCTTTTTCCTCATGGTAATCACACAGAGTGACTTGTACGTTTATTTTTCACATTTCTGTACTGCATGAATTTTTCACATGCGATACTTTCTAATAAACTTTTTAATACTTTTCTAAAAACTCAAAGTTATCAACATCAATATAAAAAGCTACAGACTTTTAATATAAAAAGGACAGACTACTGTTTACTTAGCTCTTCCCCTTGTTGTTGAGTCGCTCAGTCATGTCTGACTCTGACCTCATGGACTGTGACCCACCAGGCTCCTCTGTCCATGGGATTCTCCGGGCAAGAATACTGGAGTGGGTTGCCATTTCCTTCTCCAGGGGATCTTCCTGACCTAGGAATTGAACCCATATTTCTGCATTGGCAGGCAGATTCTTTACCACTGAGCCACCTGGGCAGCCCCAACTTTCCCCTTACTGTTGTACATTTAGTTTTTTTTTTCAGATCTTACTCTTATAAATAAAGCTGCAATCAACATCTTTGCACATAAACCTTCGTCCTCGCCTCTGATTATTTATGTTTGGAAGGAGTCCTAGAAGTAGAATTCCTGGACTAACAGCTTTAAATATTTTCCAGGTCCCTTAATATACGTGGCTATATTACTTTTAAAAAACAAGCCTATACCTCAATATCACATTGAGTATGTTTATGTTTATTAAAAAAATAAAAATATAGGCAAAAAATGGCATTCCTATTGTCATTTATTTTGCATTTATCTGATTACAACTTTCCCAGGTGGGATAATTTTAACATAAAGCAATAAATGCTAAGGCAGCCATGTGCTGTGTGAGCTCTGGGTGGGGGTGTAGCACTTCATCATTGAGGGTGGGGAGTTGAGCTGGGCTGGAATGCCATACTATTATTACCAATCTTACTAAGAATCGGGTGGGGAGGAGGCAATAGTACCAGGACCCATGCTTATGCCTCAGGGCTGTGTACCACACCTTACATGGGCAAATTGAGAAACAAGTATAGTCAGGGGAAGCTGATAAAGTCAGAATGTCTGAAAACCACATCCTAGAATTACAACGTGTCTTTCTGGCTCACTTCCACATCCTCTCCTGGCCCTCCCTCCTCCACATCTGATAGGGGTGTCTGTCTCATGCTGTGCCCCTTATAGGAAACAACTGGTGAAAGTCCCTTTTCTGACCTGAAGCCTCTATACTAGAGTTCTTTTTTTAAAAAAAATTTTGGCCATGCCACAGGGCATGTGAGGTTTTAGTCCCCCGACCAGGGATTGAACCTGTACCCCTGGCATTGGAAGCACGAGGTCTAACCACTGGATTACCAGGAAAGTCCCCAGAAACCATCTCTGGCTGACTTAAACAGGAAATCAAATTTACTAGAAGAATGGGGAGGAGAGTGGGGTTGGGCTTGGAGAAACACAGCCAGGTCAAACTGCTAAAATGCTCCAAGGATCCAAGAATGGTGGTGATGAAGAATCTCTGTCCCTGCATCTTTGGGTCACTTCTTCAAGATGTGATGAATGTCTCAGGTAGGAGTGGCTTAGTAATTGAGATGAGGTAACATGCCTGAGCCCTAGAGGCCAAGTCAACAGGGAAATGAAGTATCCATCCCTGTGGGATCCCCATCGAAGGTGGTGGGCTCTGCTTTGCCCAAACCCACCCAAACAGAAAATCTCTCATGTAGGAGAAATGTTTAAATTTGAAGTAGCTGAAAAATGGACAATGTCAACTGCGAACCACCCCCACCTCCACGTGATTAATGATTTTCTCCTCTTTTGTGGGAAATCACTGAAATTAGCTATCAATTTTAAGTTAAGGTCAGATTTATAACATTGAGAGAAATCCCTCTTCAAACTGATGTTTACTTTCTAACTGTTACTAAAGAACAGAAAGGGTCCCACCTATGACCTCATCTCAAATGAGGTAATGGAATTATGATTAGCTCTGACTTCAGCTCTCTTTTCTGTCTCATGTGAGCTAAGAACACTGACCCTCTTTAGGAAGTCGGGGCGGGGGAGGAGAGGAAAGAACCTGAGTTTCTGCTGCCCCTCTCTTTCCCTAAAGACATTCCTATCAACCATAGCTAAGACTTTGGCAAAAGAAAGAAATATGACTTGCTAAACATCAGTTTCAGGGAATCCACCTGCAACGCAGGAGATGTGGTTCTATCCTTGGGTGGGGAAGATCCCCTGGAGTAGGAAGTGGCAACCCACTCCAGTGTTCTCGCCTCGGAAAATTCCATGGACACTAGTGGCAGGCTACAGTCTATGAGATTGCAAGAGTTGCATGCGCGCACACACACACACACACACTCGGAGACATTTATTCTTCACAGTTCAGGAGCCCAGAAGTCTGAAATCAAGATGTCAGCACCACTGGTTCTGTCCTCAGGCTCTTAGAGAATGCTCCGTACTTCTCTCTGAGCTTCTGGTGGTTGCTAGCAGTCCTTGGTGTTTCTCGGCTTACAGAGGCATCACTCCAATTTCTGCCTCCATCTTCACATCACCTTCTTCTCTATGAGTCTGTGTGTCAAACCTTCCTTTCCTTTCTGTTAGGACACCAGACTTGGATTTAGGGTCCACCATATATCCAGGATGATCTCATTTCAAGATCCTAATTACATCTGCAAAAGCCTTATTTCAAATTAGGTGATGTTTTCAGATCCCAGAGTTTAGGACTTGGATGTATCCTGTTGGGGTACACAGATCACCCACTACATCAACTAAAGGCTGAAGCAAGTGTGATATTTCTTAATGTTGAACAGAGTAAACCATTTGGCTGCCTCTGTCTCTTGGTGTTATGAAATTTTTATTTCATTGCTTATTTAAAACAAAATTAAAACCTAAAATGACAGCTATAACTTCTGTGGTCAATTTGGTAGTATTGAACAAAATCATAAATGTGTATGTTTTTGAGGTGGAAGTTCTTTTTATAAATGCTTATTGAAGTATAAGGGCTTCCCTGGTGACTCAGTGGTAAAGACTCTATCTTTACCACTGCAGGAGAAACAGGTTAGATCCCTGGTCCAGAAAGATCCCCTGAAGAAGGAAATGGCACCCTACTCCAGTATTCTTGCCTGGGAAATCCCTTGGACAAAGGAGCCTGGCAGGCTACAGTCCATGGGGTTGCAAAAGAGTCAGACACGACTTAGCAACTCTTAACAACAACAATCAAGGTACAGTAACGCATAAAGAAAAGGGAACAGACTAGGCTGATTTAAATATTGTTCTTTTTTGCTTTCATTTATATTGGGTAAACAATCGTCTGAAAACTTTTTTTTCCTATTGTAAAAGTAATACATATTTAGTGCAAAAAAAATCAGAAAAATTGATGAAAGTACAAAGTAACTACCAACCACCATAATATTGCCATTCAGAAACCAACCATTAATATTTTGTTGTAGTTTCTTTGGGGCTTTTTCCAATGCAAATATACGCACATACACATATCCATTTTTTAAAACAAAGATGGAATTGTATGATATGTCTTTGTACTTTCTTAACAAGTTACAATGCATTATGCACAACTTTCCATGTAATTAACACAGCTGCATCATAATTTTGACAAATGTTTATTTATTTGGCTGTACCAAGTCTTAGTTATGGCATACAGGATCTTTAGTTGTGACATGTGGGATCTAGTTCCCTAACACAGGATCGAACCTGGGCACCCTGCATTGAGGGCATAGTCTTAGCCATTGGACCACCAGGGAAGTCCTGTATTGTAATTCTTACTGACTGTAGAGCAGTCTTCTTAAGGATCCTCTGAGGGACATTCAAGTTGTTCTCCGCTTTTCGACATTATAAATAATGCTGTGGTATATATCACGGTGCATACATTTCTAAAAACTCTTAATAAGGTCAAATTTTAAATGCTGAATATTTAATAATTTCTGTATCTTAGGTGTGAATGGAAAGAAATTTCAGATATTCCCTCCAAACTTGCTTTAGCCATAGCTTTCTCTAAGTTAAGTACAGCTTCATCTTGCCATTAGCTCAAGCAAACAAGCAACCAAATACTGGGATAATCTTCTACTCCTCTCCTTCCCTCATGCCTAAATCCAATTAATGAGCAAATTCAGTTGGCTCTTCCAAACATGCTTAGTATTTGACTATGTCTCATTACCTCCACGGCTCTCATTCTGGTCTGTGTCACTTCATCTGTTGCCTGGATAATCCTGGTGCCCTCCTAACTATAATTGCCAGATTTAGCAAAAAAAAAACACAACAGGACACCCAGTTAAAACTCAGTTTCATATTAATAGTTTTTTTAAACATAAGTTTGTCCAGTATTGTATTCTTAAGGCAGCAGCGAAAGGGATTCTAAGTCCGAATAGGTCACTCCTCTGTTCAAACACTGTGATGTCTTTTCATTCACTTAAAATAAAAAGCAAAAAACCTTTCAGGCCTTGCAGGATCTGCTTCTAGCAGCATTTTCCTCTTTGATCTCACTGGCCAGCTGTTCCCCGCTCCCTTCTGCTTGCATCTCTCTTCTCCCAGATATACATAACCTCCTTTAAATCTCTGCTTAAACTTCATGAAACTCTCTCTAATCGCTATTTAAAATCTCACGCTTCTCTTCACCTTCCCTACTTCACATTTCTCTGTAACACTTACTACCTTGTAACAAACATCATGTATTTAGTCTTCCTCCTTTCACCAGAATTTAAGTTCCACGAGGGCATTTTTGCTTTTTGTTCACAGCTGCATTCCGAGTGCTTAGAATACTGCCTGGCACGTAATAGATGCCCAATAAATATTTAATACGTGTCGAGTTAAGGAAACGCAGACATCCAAATCAATAAATAGCTTTTGTTTCTGTTTCGCTAGGACTCCGCTCACATTCTGATCATTCAGCATGCTGCTATTATCAAAGTAGCCGTGTAACTGCTTTATTTTCAGATAAGTCATTTTCTTCTGGAATAGTAGTAAACATTTATATGTAAGGCATAATAAAATCTTAGAACCTTAGGTGTTAAAAATTAGAGTTAATTTACAGATTAGGAGATTTAAGAGCAGGCAGGGCGAATCTTTTACTCAAGATCGCGGGAAAGGGTGGCGCTGGGTTACAGAACATGCCTTTAACTATAATACTCTACCCGCTCGCTTCTAACTCTCTGTCTCTTAAACTCGTTTGGGTTATCAGTAAGAGTTCCTAAGAAGCAAAGCCAAAACCTGTCAAAAGTCAAGTGCATTCTCCCGCCCCAGTCAAGGACTCCGCATTTTCTATTTGAATCCCGCGTGGCGGGAAGCGGAGGGCTGGTGTCGGGAGGGGCGGGGAGGGGCCAGCAGGCCCCGCCAGCCAATCAGAAAGGCCAGGAGCCTCCCTTCCCGCCCCCACCCCCGCCGGCGTCCACGCGCCAAAATTCTAAACAGGACGTCGCTCCGCTACCCGTGTGTCCCTCCGCCGAGCTAAGCGAGCCGGAATTAACTAAGAAAAAGGAGTAAGCAGTCTCCTGTCACTGTCGCCTCGGGTCCCTGACACCGTCGGTGTGGGTTCTGCTCAAATTCGGCCCAAAGCCCTTCGCGCTACGGAGAGGAAAGTTTCGAGCCCGCCGTGGTAGGGTGGCGACGTGGGCGGGACTGGCGGCGGAGGGATTCCGGGAGCGCGCGCTGCGGCCGGCGGCGCGGCGCGAGTGGCGCCAGAATTCGGAGCGCGGAAGCGCCTGAGCGGCTGTTGCCCAAACTCTGGTGCGTCTCCTGCCGCGGACGGCGGGGCGAGAAGGGAGAAGATGGTGGTCCTTCGCAGCAGCCTAGAGCTGCAGAGCCACCCCGCCGCATCGGCCACGGACTCTCTGGACCTGTCCAGCGAATTCCTCAGTTTGGAGCAGATCAGCCGGAGGCGGCTCCGCTCGGCCGGCGCCGCTGATCAGTCCGCCGTCACCGCGGCCGCCGCGGGCGTGAGTACCGGCCTGGGGCGGGCCCCTGGGGCCGGGCACGGGGGACTGCCCGCTGCCCACTGCCCGGCAGGGCTTTGCGAGATGGGGGTGGACGGTGGGATCCGAGTGACAGTTGGCTGGCGGTGGGGCAGAGGAGAGGGGGTGTAGGTTGGGAGAAGTATTTGTCGAGGACGCGTAAAATGGAAGGCATCTCAGGATCGGAGCCCGAAGCGGGGTGTGAGTCTGGTGGAGAGAAGAGCTGACTGTTGAGAGGTTGTGTTAACCTGGTTTGACTCAAGAGGAAACCAGAGGTCTCCGCAGCCGAAGTGCAGTTCGGGGCCCCACCTTGGTTAGCGACTTGCCCCGCCCCCCACCTCGCACACCTCCGGGACCGGTGGCCCGGGCTGCCGCCCTAGGTTCGCAGCGATCGCGAGCCACGCGCGTTTACCGAGCGCTTACTTGTGTGCATAACGAGTGTCTTAGGAGCCGCGAGTGGATAGAAAGATTGTGACTCAGGTTCCCTGACCTGGCGTTTACGACCAGAGAAGTTCCGTAATCCGAACGCCGTGAATAACAACCAGGTTGCATAACGTGGAGGGATGGAGAGCGACGTTTCATTTACGTCGCCTTTACTTAAGCCTCATAACAGCACCATGAGAATGGATAGTTACGTATCTTACCGATGAAAAAAAAAAGGACTCGGGAAGTGGTAGATCGAAAGTTGGAACTTGGATCTTCCGCTTCCACAACCCGTTCCCTTTCTCTTATTTTCATGTTAACAGCTGTAAACAAGGTCTGTAGGTTTCCATGGAGGTGGAGCAGTATAGTCTTCTTGAAAGAAGTTCTTCTCCTAGGTCTGATGTACAGATGGGATGTTTGATTGGTAGATTTAATTAAGTCGGAGGGAGAGAGTCCCTCCACCTTTCCTCCGCCACCCCTAGCTGCTGAAACAGACACAGATGGAGGAGACCACGTTCACAAAACGTTACAGTAATTGAGGAAGCAACAGTACATAGCAAAGTTAAGGCAGCAGAAAGTAGTCTAGTTCTGTTGAAGCGAAGGGTAGTCATGGGAGTGGGAAAAACAGGACGGGAGATAGGGTTAGATCTGGTAAGTCAGACCGCAGTTGAGGGGAGGTGTGTATGGTGGGAGAGAGTGAAAAATACAGGTAAAGGAGAGATCGGAATATGAAATTGTCAGAAACTCTTGTAGAGGCCTCATCAGAGTTACTTCTTAACCGAGAGGAATGAAAGAGCCCATTCAGTCTCTGACATTGTGATTCTGAATTGAAAAAACAAATAATTTCCTGACTTTCAGGATCTGTTTCCCAGTCACAGGTCTGAAGTTGTTGGAGATCTAGGGAGGCTGGACACTTCTTCAATGAACTCGGTCACTTATTAACCTTTGTTCAGAAGAACTAATTAATTTCAGTAAATGTTGAGTGTTTATCATCTTCAGGACAGTGCCGGTTCCTGTGACTGTAATGATGTATTGAGTAGTGGTTAAGTAATATAGGCACTTAAAACAACTGTTAGTTCTTCCTGTGATAAACCATAATGGAAAGAATATAAAAAAGGATGTGTATGTTTATATGTAACTGAGTCACTTTGCTGTGTAGCAGTAATTAACACAGCGCTGTAAATCAACTATACTTCAGCAGTTAATTAATTTTTTAAAAATGTTCTGAACATCAGCTTACCAATATCAGCAGGTTTCTGTACTTTTTGAAGGGGGCTGAACCCCACCACATGGATAATGAGAATGAAATGTGATCATGCACTAAGGCAATTACGTGGGCATTTGGCTGGTTTATAGGACTCGATTATTGTCAACTGTTAAGACCTCAGTCAGCTTTAATGGGCACTTTTTTTCCCTTGAAGTTTCTGAGGCTGAAAACCTTAGAGTCATCCTTTACTCTTCTGTCAGTTCGTATTAGCAAATTCTGTTGGCTTCACTTTCAGAATATATTCAGAATCTGACTACTACTCAGCTGCTCCAGTGTTGCCTTGCTGATTCAAGCTGTTACCTCTTGCCTGAATTATTAAAATAGATTTTTGTTGTTGTTGTTACATTGGGTGGCTTGTGGCATCTTAGAACCAGAGATTGAAACTAGGCCCTGGCATGAACTCCTAACCACTGCACCACCAGTGAATTCCCATAGACTCTTGACTAGCCTCCCTGTTTGCCACCCTTCCATACAATGCCCTCCTCCCTTGAAAGTCTGAGTTCTCAGTAAAGCTTACAGAGGGATCTTTTTTAAAGTCGTAACAGTTGATCACTCTGCTCAAAAATCCCTATCTAAATAGAATAAAAGTTGAGAAACAGCCCTGTACATCCTTGCTCCCTTCCCTTTATGATGACATCCTCATCCATTCTTCCTTTTGAAAAACCCAGTCTATTCCAGCCACTTTGGCCTAGCTGCTCATTGAATCCCAGAGCCTTTGCACTTGATCGACCTTCGGTTGGGAATACGCTTTCCCTGGATATCTATATCAGATGTTCCTTTACCTTTTACATTTTTTAAAATTTAAAAGTAACAACAACTCAGAACTCATAGTACTTAATGTGTTCCAAGATTCTTACAATGTTAACTCACTCCTCATAACTTTATAAGATAGGCATCCTTGTTTAACAGGTAAGAGGACTGCGGCACAGGCTTTAAATAACTTGCTCAGTTCACCTTTATATGAAGAAGTAATGCTGCAAGACCCACGTAGGAGAACCTGGATGAAGTAGCCTGTTTGAAGTGTTTGCTAACTACTTTGTCCTAACAGCCCTACTGAAAATTGCAAACTGCTTATTCTCAGGCTGCTCTGCTCTATGTTCCTAGCATTTACCACCTTCTAAATATTGTATAATCTCCTACTTTTAAAATATTCTTCTCTCTCCCCAAATGAGAATGGAACTCCATAGGGATTTGGATTTTGAACTTTTGTTCAGCAGTATATACTCCTAGCACCTAGAGCATATTAGGTGCACAGTAAATATTTTGTTGATTTTCTTGCTGTATGTGGCGGTCGAGCAGCTAGCACTCGGCTTGTTGTCCTAGGGTAAAAAAGATATTTTTTCCCAGCTAGGATTTCCAGTAGGGATTATTACACCTTTTTGAGACATAGTATTCCTCCGGAGGATAGATTGTAACCAGAGGGTTATTTAGTGAGCATGGGATTGGGTCATGAGGGGTAATATATTCATGCTGAGGAAGTTTACCAATACAAAAAAATGAAACATACCGTTGTGATTGGAATATTTTCTAATTACAGGACTTTACATTCAGTGGATTTGATTTGATTATAGCTTACTTTTTATATCAGTCATGCATTTCAGAAACTTCCTTGATCCACTCTCATTGTACTTGAGTATTTCTTAGTCTCATTCATGCTTTTATTGACAGAGCATTTCTTGGAGTAGATTTCTTTTTGAAGATGGTTGGATTTATTCATATTCATTAACTTGTATTTTTCTTCATCTGATCTTGGAGGTTGACCTTCAGGTTCTAAAGATAAAGTTACCTGTTAACCACATTTTGCTTTTATGTTTTGAATATGATCTTACTCAACTGGGCTTAAGGATTTTTTTCCCCCTGACCTGTATGGGTTCCCAGAAATATTTTGTTGTTGTTTTAAATCTGTTTCTTTGATTTTATTATTTTATTTTCTTAAATTTTATAAGATTGGATGCCCCTTTCTTTTGGAGTCAGGCTAGCTATTGTCCTTCTGGGCTTTCACAGAGCTGAGTCTCTTCAATTCATTAAAGTTAGGATTGTTTTTCATGCTGAAGAGACATTTAAGGATGGGTAGTAGGGTTAGGTTGTGTTTGTGTACATTTTATTCTGTATGTTATTAGGTAAAATAAACACACTGTATTATGTAGAAGGTACTGGTTTTTTTTTTTTTTTCATTGTACATTTATTTAGAAGTCTGGAAAGAGAACCCAAACTTGACACTGATATATACAACCCATGGGAGATTTTTTAAAACTTGAAACATATCACAACATAATGAAAAATACACAGCTCAGTGAAGTATCTCGAAGCATGGATAGATTTTGACATGTAGTGGTGAATATTACTCCCTGGAGTTGGCTACTCTGCATTTGTGAGAGTATACTTGTTTTGTGACAATAATAGTCCATTTTTATCAGTTTGTTTTGGGCTGACTCTTGATTTTAGGCTTAGAAGTTGCAACTTTTAGATCAGGGATCTGATAAGATAGTGTTTAAGGTGGATTATAGACAAACAAATCTGGGAGTTTCAAAGACCAGTTAAAAGATTATAATACTTCATGTACACTCATGGCTGATCCATGTCGATGTGTAGCAAAACGAATACAGTATTGTAAAGCAAAACAAACTAAAAAATAAAAATTAATTAAAAAAAAAAAGAAGATTATAATACTGGTAGCTACTAGCTGTATAGCACTTGCTGAGTGCCAGGTTTCCCCTGTAAAGTAACTCTTAAGCAGTTTGTTAAATAGATTCATGTAGTGGCTGGATTACTATTCATTCATCTATAAAGATTTTTAGAGTAATACTTCATGACTTGGGAAAATGATCGTACCACTAGAGAAAAGTTACAAAGCATAAATAATATTAGCTCAATATTAAAATTGTGTGAATGTGTATGCATAGGAAAAGAATGATTTGTGTATCCAAAGGTTAACACATTTCTATCTGTGGATAACTGAAATTGAGGGTGATAGTTTTATTGTTGTACATTTCTTAATTTTTCCATTTGTAATGGGCACATATTACTTTTATTTTTATATTGCTTTTATAAAGAACATTTTTGAAAGTTATAGTTTTTAATTCCCTAATGTATGCCCGGGTACAGGTGATTCTCAAAACACTTGCTTTTTTTCTCCATGCTGTTAAGGAGAGCCTTTCTTGATTCTTAGTATTTACTTAGGGACAATGAACTAAGCCAATCTCTGCAAATCACAGATTCACTTAGACTGCTTAGAGGTTAAGTCTTCTGAGTTTCTCAGGGAATCTTTTTTCCCAGTATTTAGCACTCCCCTCCTTTTTTTCTATAGAAACCTTTTTTTTTTATTCCCAGGAATATGGTGACATTTACTTTTTTTTATTGTAATAAAATATAAATAACAAAATTTATCATTTTAGCCATTTTAAATATATGGTTTTATAACATTAAGTACATTAACATTATTTAATAACCCATCACCACTCTCAATCTCCAGAATTTTTCATCTTCGAAAACAAACTCTGTACTTATTAAAGATTAACCCTCCCTGGAATTACCTGGTGGTCCAGTGGTTTGAACTCAACGCTTTCACTGCAGTGGCCCAGGCTGAATTCCTGGTCAGAGAACTGAGATCCCACCCAAGTGGCCAGAAAATCACACACACACACTCTAGCTCTCCATTTTCCCTCTTCTGAGTCCCTGGCAAGGAGCCTCATAAGAGAAACCTACAATATTTGTTCTTTTGTGACTGGCTTATTTCACTTAGCATAGTATATTCATTTATGTTATTTCAGTGTGTTAAAATTTCCTTTATTTTTGACTGTATAATATTTCATTGTGTGTACTGTATATGGTTTTAATCCATGCATTTTTTGATGAACTCTGCTTTCACCTTTTGGCTATGGTGAATATGCTGCTATGGACAGGAGCGTTCAGATATCTCTTCAGGCCCCTGTTTTCACTTTTTTTTTTTTAGTATTATGCCCAAAAGCAGCATTGCTGGATGATGTGGTAATTCTGTTTAATTTTTTTTTGAAGAATCGCCATATTCGTTTCCACAGTATATACAGGGGTTCCAGTTTCTTCACTTTCTTGCCAACACTTACTTTCTCTCTCTCTCTTTTTTTCTGGTAATAGCCTTCCTAATTGGTGTGATTCCCCCTTTGGGTTTGATTTCCATTTCCTTATGCCTAGTTATGTTGAGCATCTTTTCATGTGTATATGGGCTATTTGTGTATATTCTTTGAAGAAATGTCCATTCAAGTCCCTTGCCTGTTTTTAACTTTTTATTGTTGTGACAGTATAGAATTTCTTTATATATTGTGGGTATCAGTCCTTTGTCATTGTCAAATACATGATTTGCAGATACGTTCTCCAGTTCCAGGGGTTTCCATTTTACTCCATTGATAATGTCCTTTGTACAAAAGTTTTTTATAATTTTGATGAAGTCCAACTTATCTTTTGTCGTCTGTGCTTTTGGTGTCCTAAGAAATTATTGGCAAATCCAATATCATGAAAGTTTTCCCTATGTTTTCTTCTGAGTGTATAAATTTTTTTAGCTTTGTAATCTCTTACATTTTTAAGCTGCCATCTAAGGATCCCCCACATCAGTTTAAATAGTTACAAAGGAGATAATTTCTGTCATTTTTTTAAAGTTGACATTAAAAAATAAAACTATTGCATCACACTTTTATAAGTAACCCCTGGAATCTAAAAATCATAGTTATTTGATACCTGTCTTGAACATTAAAAGTTAACACATGAATAAGCGCTTTTAGCAGCCAGAAATTTTACCTTGATTCTTTTCTATTTTAATTTTTATTTCCCATCCACTTAACTAACAGCATTTTATCTTGATATATTTTCATGCTTGAAAGTCATTTGTTAATTATCCTTTCATACTTGTAAAAAAATTTGGATTTTTTTCCACTTTTCCATGACGGAGCTCTAAGAAATAAAATTTTTGTGCATTGAATTTTCATAATTATTAATATTCAAGTGATCCAAAAACAAAATGTTTTTATTAAAATGATTAAACATAGGAAGTAATATTTTATTAGGATTTCATGTGGTTGAAGTCTCCCTACCCACTCAGTTAGCTTGTGTATCTGTGGATAGATCTTATTTATTGTTGAGGACAGTGTTTTGGCATCTTGTTTCATTGTTTTTGTACAGGTAAGTGCTGAGAAACATTGTTCATATAAATAAATAGATAGTAATGAAAGGAGCTTTGTTTGCAGTGCCACTCAGTTTTTCTGGCTTATATGCAGAAAATCACTTGCCAAACATTTTTAATGGTCTCTTAGCTTGATTAGGTCTCCTTTCAATTTTGTTAAAAGCGAAGAATTGGGAACCATCTAACAAAGGAAAGGATTTGTTGCCTAGCATAGTCATTCATTTTCTTAACACCTACATTAGTGTTTTTCTGTGTTTGGCTCTTCGAAGATTTTTAATGCCTTGAAGCAGCCCATAATAGTAAGATTGAGAATGAGTGAGAGATATGACTTTCTTTTGTAAAATGGGAGAAAGGTAAATTTAAGAGGATGCCTTGTGTTAGGATGTCTTCTTAGATCCATTTTAAGAAAAGAACATATGGAAATTGAGAAACTGAAAATAGATACCCTTAAACAACTTTTTTTGGAGTCTTATACCACATCCATATAAGATGTAGGTATTCATTTTAAAAATAATGCACTTATCTAAATGCATAGGTGTTCTTTTTTCAGACATCTTGAAATACGGGCACATTGATAAAAGTGTGTAATCAGACATATCACAAATCTTATGAACAACCTAATTTTTTTTAACTTGTCCTCTCATGCCTTTAAGACCATGTCAGTTTCTTATACAGGTCCTTATGATATAAATATTCTTACTTGTGAGCCAATCAAATATTCTTCCTGAAACAAAATTAAATGACAAAATATCCTAATAAAACATAATGAAATGACCAGATAAAGCCAGCCTAAGAAGCGTGGGGGGAACAGTGTTTCATTTAAAAAAATAAATGCCTGTTTTTCTAAACTTATAAATTTCTAGAGTAAAATTTAGGATTATAGAGTTGCTAGCTACATTTGCTTCTCTTCTAATGTAAAAATATCATTTATGTGATTTCTAAGAGGCATGTATGAAATCTTGAACACTTTATGACAGAACCTCTGTAGCTTATAAAGCCAACCCTCTAACTTAGAGTCTCTATTGAGCAAAACAAAGTTAGTGGCGCTCTTTGGTTTTTACAAGAAATTAACATATTTAATGGAGAAGGAAATGACAGCCCACTCCAGTATTCTTGCCTGGAGAACCTCATTGACAGAGGAGCCTGGAGGGTCCGTGGGGTCATAAAGAGTCAGACACGATTTAATAACTGAACAACTAACATATTTAAACAGTCTTTAAATTCATTTTTACATTATCTGACTGAAACTGTGTGAGATAAGTAATGACTCCTTTTTGTCATTGAAGCCAAAATTGCTTCTGAAGCCAAAAGTTCTGATTGTCTAGTTATTTTAAAGTTGCCGCCAGTGGTTCCATGATTTGTGTGTGTATCTTTCTAATTTCTGTAGCCTTAAAAAAGAGGAGACTTACTGTTATGAGCTAGTACAACTTTTTATCAGTGGCAGAAAATTTCACTCTAGACTGCTTGTTATGAAATAGAACTGTAAACCATTAATAAATCTTAAATTAGCCACCTTATAGACATTATTCATACTTGTTTATCATAAAATGATTATTCTAGATATTAACTAATTTAGTTTCATGTGGAGATGCAAAAATAATACTGTACCAAAGCAGTTATTACAGACTTTTTAATCAGAGAGAAGTCTTAGGAGTTTAACTGGAATATTTGACCGAAGAAAAAAACTTAAATGGCTTTTTAAATTTTTTTCTTTTGAAGGATGGGTCTTCAGTTAAGGAAGTTGAAACCTACCACCAGACACGTACTTTAAGGTCCTTGAGAAAAAATGCACAGAATTCTTCCGATTCTAGTTTGGATAAGAATACGGTGATAACAGAGAAACATGCTAATGGCAGACATTTTACAAGGTAATACAAGATGCTTGAATGTTAATTCAAAATAATTTTAAAGTATTAATGTAGGACTTGCATTTCATTTTTAAGTGTGTTCTTAACTGATCAAGAGTTCAAGTTATAAAATGAAATTTATTTGAAATGAAATTGTACTAAATGAATATTATTGAATTAAAAATTTAATATGTACTAGGTTTGTTACTTTCTTATTCAAAGGCAGTATCTATTATGTGTGTGAGTGCAGCTGACAAGGTTGGTTGATACAGAATCAGTTCTGGGTACTTGAGTAATCTAAAGAGACTTTATGACTGTAACTTGCTTATGATATATGCTTCTGATTCAGAGCCTGTGCTTTGCATGCTAAGTTGCTTTAGTCACCTCTTCTGACTCTTTACGATCATTTGGAGCCCACCAGGCTCTTCTGTCCATGAGATTCTCTAGACAAGAATACTGGAGTGGGTTGCCATGCCCTCCTCCAGGGGATCTTCCCAATCCAGGGGTTACACCTGGTCTCTTACAACTCCTGCATTGGCAGGCAGGTTCTTCACCGCTAGCGCCACCTGGGAAGCATGCATAAAAAGCTTTTATTCAAGATAGTATTTGTATTTCTGATTGCTTGCTGTCAAGTTTTTCATCAATTCCAAGTCGTTTATGAATATCTCTGTTGATATGCTTCTAAAACTCTTCACAAAGAAGGCAGAACGTGTTTTTCCTTTATTTTTGGTTTTTGATTTGTTCAGTGGGACTAGGTGGCTTTATACATATTTAAATATTTCTCAAAACCCTGAGGTAGATAGCATGAATCCCATTTTAATACTCAAGGAATTAGTTGCAGTGAATTAGGAAGTATATACTTAATGGAGCTTGAGTTTACTTGGCCCAGGCAAAATTTAAATCTAACTTTAATTAGCTCAGAACCTTCACTTTTCTCCCCATTTTGGTGGGCTTAATACAAATGGGGGGGGTGCCAATTAGAATAAAATTTGTTTTGATGAAATAATAATTTTTACATTAATTCTTCTCATAAAGAATGTAAGCCCACTTACTCTCAAGTAGAATTTTTTTATTCTTATATTGTGTAACAGATTCTCCAGATAAGTGAGGTTGTGCCCTTTTAAGTTTGTTTCTTTGTTACTGTTATTTTTTCAATTATTTGCTTGGTCTATTATTATATATATTTAAATCTGCATCTTATTTCATCTACTGTTCATGGAATTGAAGAAGGAAATGGTAACCCACTCCAATATTCTTGCCTGGAAAATTCCATGGACAGAAGCGCCTGGTGGCCTACAGTCCATGGGGTCACAAAGAGTTGGACATGACTGAGCACATTAATGGAACCAAGGTAGCAACAGTTGAAACATGGAACATTATTTTATGAGACAGTAAGAAAGGAAAAAACACTGAAAATTAAAACTATGACGTACCATCAGTTATAATATACATCCCAATTTGGGGGATGTTAAAATGCGGGGGTTTTAGAATCATTGAAACACAATTTAAGTTAGCCCACTATTTCTAAAATTTGTCTTCTTAGAGTAAAGTTAGGAGGAGAGGGTCCATAAATTCTCAGTGAGAATTTAAAGATTTCTTTCATGCTCTGAGGAAAAAAATAAATGTTCTAAGTCATTTAACTTGCTGCCTTATAGAGAATAGCCGTACAGTTTCAGGCTCTACGTTGGTGTTTACAGTTGGTACCAAGTAGTACTGCTTTAGTTATCTTAGAGTCATGAGGTAAGAACCCAATCTGACCTTGATACATAAATGATACATCTGCTTCCAAGAGAAAGCTATGTGATGTGTGTCATACATGCTGTTCAGATGAAGGTTTAGAGCCCTTTAGATAAGAGAAGTGGATGAATCGAGCCATCCATATACACAACAAGCCTGATAGGTAACATGCTAAACTCAGGAGAAACCCATAGCAATTTGAATTACACTCACGCAGCAAATAGAATTTGTGTCAGGAAACCTCCAGTGTATTCTGTTAATATTTTTGTTGATGGTTGTTTTTATAGTTTTATTTGTATAAAACTTAAATGAATTTATATCTAGTTTGGCTTGTACTTAATCATAAAAAATTTAATATAGGAAATCGTCAAAATCTTTATAAGGCTCTGTATGTTACTCAGGTTTGTAAAACATTGTGCTCGGTGTTAAAGGAATGTATTAAAATAAATGCTGTTTTAATCTTGATTTAAAGATGAGTGACTTGGTATTTTTAAGTTAGAATCTTCCTAAAATATATTGAATTCCTTTCTTTTTATTATTTTAAAATAACCTTGAAATATAATTTACATACCATAAAATTCATGATTTTTAAGTGTAATTCATTGGTTTTAGAATATTTAGTGGTATTGTGCAAGTGTTGCTGCTATCTAATTTCAAGACATTTTCTTCACCCTAGAAAGAAATCCAGTGCCCATTATCCCTCCATCCCCAGCCCCTTGGGAACTGCAAATCTACTTCCTATCTCTATTTAGATTTCTAAATCTACTTTCTATCTATTTGCCTATTCTGGACATTTTATAGAAGCAGAATCATACAGTGGTCTTTTGTGTCTGGCTTCTTTTACTTGATACAGTGTTTTGAAGGTTTATCTATATTGTAGTGTCTATTAGCACTTCATTTTATTCTCAAATAGATTTCGTTATATGAATATTTTGTTTATCCACTCATTAGTTGATGAACATTTGAATTATTTACCCTTTTGGATTATTTTGAATGACATGAACACTGGTGTACAGATATTTGTGTAGACGTAGAGTTTTGTTTTTTGGGTATATGCCTTGAAGTGAATTATTGGGTTGAATGGTAACTCTATTTAACGTTGAACTGCCAAACTGATGTCCATAGCAGCTGTACCATTTTATATTCTCACCAGCATGGATGAGGATCCCACTTTGTCTACATCCTCACTAACACTTGTCATAGTTTGTCTCTTTGATTTTAGCCATTTTAGCGGGTATGAAGTATCTTATGGTTCTGACTTGCCTGCCCTTGATGGTTAATAATGTTGAATAATTTTTCTTGTGCTTGTTGGCTGGCTCTTTATATGTTTTCTGTGGAGAATAATTCCTATCTTTAAAAGAATTCCCTGTATTCAGATCATTATTGCAAAGGCTGTACTTTATATAGATAACATCAGGATCTGTTTGTTTAAGACTTACATAACGTGGCCTATAGTATTTTTGAATTCTGCTTTATCTAGTTTTCCTATTTCTTACCAGGATGACTGTTTGCTATTGCCAGTTTGCCTGATTATAATAATTTTTTTACGTCTTTCTGTGTGTTTTTACCTATTAACCCTTTGTTTTCAGTCTATTTGGGACTCAAAGACCAGGGATCCAAGGTTGTTAGAATAATACAGAAAGATTTGAGTAACTGTGGCTTGAGGGAGGACTATATATTTGTTTGGTTCTAAAGTTCTTAACTGGGGTTCACTAATAGTGTTTTTTCAGGTAGCATATGAAAACTCTGAAATAATGTTTTAAACTTACATGTATATATGCAAATTTCTAGGGAGAAAAGACCCATAGCTTTCATCATATTCTCAGGAGTTGACAAAAGTCCAGACACCTGTTTTTGTAAATAGTTTCAGTGGAATGCAGCCATGCCCATTCATTTTGTCTAGGGCTGCATTCCTACTTCAATGTTAGAATTGTATGAGTAGTTATGACAGAAACTGTACAGCTGACAAGCCAAAAATATTTATTATCTAGTTGTTTAAGAAAAGGTATAGCAACCCCTGCAAGTAGGAAATTGCTTCCCTTCCCCTACAGACAAAAAAAGGAAAAAAGACACTGCTTTAGTCTTTGTATCCCTAGCATCTATTAGGGGGGCCTTTTTGTAGAAGTGTAGACCTACATGGTATGGAGAGAGGGGCTCTTCCATGAGGAAACTCTATGAATCTGTCAACAAACTAGCTCTTGATCTGTAGATGGATTGCTGAAAAGTGTTTCTTTTTGTTCTTCATTTTTACAGCATGTTCCAAAAGAGTTAAGGAAGTGTAATGATGACTTACATTGTTAGGAAGATATGCTTGAGTTAGCTGGATAGATGGTTTAGAATAAGATGGTTTCATTTTAAAGTGTTGTATTTGAAATTCCATGGGTATAACCAGCCCACTTGCAAAGAGCTTGATTTATAGGTTGATTAATGAAAGTGAAAGTCACACTGTCCCGTCCCGTCCAACTCTTTGAGACCCCATGGACTATGAAAGGTCGTTGAATCACGACGCCGGGATTCTTGGCCTCCAGAGGAGAAGAATTCAGTCCGGGGCCAGAGATGAGGCTTGATCACTCAGAGCTTTTGTATAATAAAGTTTTATTAAAGTATAAAGGAGATAGAGAAAGGTTCTGACATAGGCATCAGAAGGGGGTAGAAAGAGTACCCGCTTGTTAGTGTTAGCAATGAAGTTATATACTCTCCAGTAAATCCAAAGAATGTCTGAAGGTTGTAAAGACCTCACCAGACCTACTCCCATAATTTACATTTTAAGATAACAGAATTAGCCAGAAGGTTTAATCCAGAGACTGTCCTCAGGCATAATACATTGTTATATAATCCTAAGGAATGTAGAAAGGAAAAAATGTTTGTCCTTTTTTCCTCCTTGAGAATTCCAGACCCCTCTCTTCTTGGGGACCCCTAGCCTTCTTATCAACCTGCCTAGGAAATGACTCTCTCAACTATACAGTCCATGGAATTCTCCAGGCCAGAATACTAGAGTGGGAAGCCTTTCCCTTCTCCAGGGGCTCTTCCCAACCCAGTGATCAAACCCAGGTCTCCCGCATTACAGGCGGATTCTTTATCAACTGAGCCACAAGGGGAGCCCGAGAGTACTGGAATGGGTAGCCTTTCCCTTCTCCGGGGTTCTTCCTGACCCCGGAAATGAACCGGGGTCTCCTGCATTACAGGTGGATTCTTTACCAACTGAGCTATCAGGGAATATATACTCTATCCAGGTATGGAAAACTGAATCCCTAAAAATAATGAATGAATGAGACATACATCTTTGTTTGCTTCAGTGGGTTTGGGGAAAAATGAGAGGGAGATGCTTTTTTTTAAAAGTCTTTGGAAGATGTTCTTTCCAATCCAGCAGATTCTGTATGTCAGTTTGTAGATGGGATTCACAAATGTGACTGTTCTCCCTGTGAATGATAATGCATGTTGTGTGAAGATTGTACCCAGCACATGTTCTTAGAGGAAAATTAACATGTCACTAATTTCTATGATGTGTTCTTAGGTCCTCAAGGATGTGGGACCACTATATTCTTATTGTATAAAACACCTTGTCTTCTCTTTGCCCACTACTCAGTTCAGTTATACCTAAATACTTAGGATAAGGATTTCATTTCATGTTTTAAGTAAGATACTATGGTTTGAATAATTCTGTTTAGCTAAGACTTAATGCATACAGCTGACCCTCTGTATCCCCTGATTCTGCATGTGCAGTTTCAATCAACTGTGGATCAAAAATATTTTCCAACCAAAAATTCCAGAAAGTTCTAAAAAGCAAAACTTGAATTTACCACTTACTAACAACAATTTGTTGTGATCCACACAGTCAAAGGCTTTGGTGTGGTCAATAAAGCAGAAGTAGATGTTTTTCTGGAACTCTCTTGTTTTTCCTATGAGCCAATGGATGTCAGCAATTTAATCTCTGATTCCTCTGCCATTTCTAAATCTGGCTTGAACATCTGGACGTTCTCAGTTCACAAACTGTTGAAGCCTTGCTTGGAGAATTTTGAGCATTACTTTGCTAGCGTGTTAGATGACTGCAGTTGTACAGTAGTTTGAACATTCTTTGGCACTGGCTTTCTTTGGGATTTGAATGAAAACTGACCTTTTCCAGTCCTGTGGTCACTGCTGAGTTTTCCAAATTTGCTGGATATTGAGTGCAGCACTTTCACAGCATCATCTTTCAGGATTTGAAACAGCTCAACTGGAATTCCATCACCTCCACTAGCTTTGTTCATAGTGATGCTTCCTAAGGCCCACTTGACTTTGCATTCTAGGATGTCTGGCTCTAGGAGAGTGATCACACTATCATGGTTATATGGGTTGTTGTGATCTTTTTTGTATAGTTCCTTTATATTCTTGCCACCTCTTCTTAGTATCTTCTGCTTCTGTTAGGTCCGTGCCATTTCTGTCCTTTATTGTGCCCATCTTTGCGTGAAGTGTTCCCTTGATATCTCCAGTCCCTTGGACTGCAAGAAGATCAACCTAGTCAATCCTAAAGGAAATAAGTCCTAAATATTCATTGGAAGGACTGATGCTGAAGCTCCAATACTTTTGCCACCTGATGGGAAGAACTGACTCCTTGGAAAAGACCCTGATGCTGGGAAAGATTGAACGCGGGAGGAGAAGGGGATGACAGAGGGTGAGATGATTGGATGGCATCACCGACTCAATGGACATGAGTTTGAGCAGGCTGTAGGAGTTAGTGATGGACAGGGAAGCCTGGTGTGCTGCAGTCCATGGGGTTGCAAAGAGCTGGACACAACTGACCAACTGAACTGAACTGAACAACTGTTTATGTAGCATTTACATTGTATTAGATATTACAAGTGATTTGGAGGTGACAAAATATACAAGAGGATGGACATGAGTTATATGCAAATTCTAAGAGACTTAAGCATCCTTGGATTTTGGTATCCACGGGGGACCCTAGAACCAATCCCTTCCTCACACTGAGGGACAACTGTATATCATTGAATTTCACTGGCCTTTATTTAGCCATAACTTATATAAACATATTTTTCCATTGTCCTAGTTCATAATATTATGAAATACAGGATTTAAAATTATGTCAATTATCTTGAGTTATTTAATATATTTTTTAATATAGGCAGTTGGCCAGACAGCAGGCTGATAAAAAAAAAGAAGAGTGCAAAGAAGGTAAGTAATGTTAAAGCATTTAAAGTTTCTTAAATATTCAATTTTTGTTTATAAGCATGCTGAGGTACATACAATAAACTGTCCATATTTAAAGTATACAGTTTGTTTGGTTTTGATGCAAGTGTGTGCTGTCAAACCATCACCATGAGAAAGTAGTAAAGATAACCACCTCCCAGAATTTCCTCAGGCCCCTTTATAATCTTTGCTGGCTTACCCAGCTCCTCTCCATGCCCTCCAAGCCCCAAGGTTCCTAAGTGGCCACCAATCTGCTTTCTGCCACTGTGGAATAGTTTTGTATTTTCTACAGTTTTATATCAATGGAATTATACAGTATGTGTTCTTTTTGTCTGGCTTCAAATTTTACTCAGCATACTTCTTTGAGAATCATCCGTAGAGTTGCTTTCTGTTGCTGAGTAGTAGTATTCCATTATATGGATATACCACAGTTTTTTTCCTTAGCTTTCTTTTAATGTAATTGATATGTAACAGTGCGTTAATTTAAGGAGTACAAGGAATGTTGATTTGATCGTTATATTTTACAAAATGATTATTATCATGGTTTTAGTTAACACCTGCATCATATCATGTAATTACCATTTCTCTTATTGCTGGGAACATTCAAGCTGCACACTCTTAGCAATATTAAGTATCCAGTACAATATTATTAACTATAATCAATCTGCTGTACGTTAGAGCTCCAGAACTTACTCATTTTATGGTTGAAAATTTGGATTCTTTGACCAACAATCTTCTTTCTCTTACTCCCCATCAAGTTCTTTGTATCCATTATTGTAGTTTCTGTTCCTGGATCATACATATAAGTGATGCATTTAGTGTTTGTCTTTCTCTGACTTACTTCATTTAGCATAATGCCTTCAGGGTCCATCTGTGTGACTGCCAATGGCAGGATGTCCTGCTTCTTATGACTGAACACTGTTCTGTTGTGTGTATATTCCACATGTTCTGTGGGGGATTTTTGTTTGTTTTTTGGGTTTGTTTTTGTGGGGGTGGTGGCATGCCACACAGCTTGTGAATCTTAGCTCCCCAACCAGGGCTCGGGGATTGAACCCAGACCCTCACAGTAGAAATGTGGATTAATAACCACTGGACCACCAGGAAGTTCCCAGCCCCATATATTCTTTATCCATTCACCTCTTGGTGGACAATTAGGTTGTTTCTTACAATTGGTCTGTCTGTCTTTTGATGGACATTTGTTTTGGGTTGTTTCCATTTGGAGGGCTGTCACAAAACTGCTTTGAACACTATATACAAATCTTTATATTATTTATATATGTTTTCTCTAGAGAGTGGTATGATCGGACTTATGGTAGGTGTATGTTGTTTATTTTTACGTAAGATAAGGGTAAGTTCAAGAAACTAAAACTTTGTTTCATGAAAGTGTAGCTCTTCAGTTGTTCACTTTAGAATTGTTTTATAAATGATGTTATTTCAAATCTTTCTGTTTACTTTCATGTACACATCTGTGAAGACAAAGCAATTGCAGTTACTAGGTCATTGAGGACTAGAAACATAGTTCAAAAAACAGAACACTTGCGTGAAGAGAGCGGTGATGTTGAAGTTCGCCGGAGCTGTAGGATTAGAAGCCGCTACGGCAGTGTGAACCAGTCTGTACTGTTTGACAAACTTATAACAAAGTAAGTAAAACTCATTTAGATGAAGATGATTTAGCTGACAAAAACTTTTCGTTGGGGACTAAATTTTGACTAGCGTGAATGTTAAATGCATTCCGTTTATGTAAAGTATAAAGTGATCATTAGAGGACTTTGTAATAATTCTCTATGTGCATTTAACTATATTTGTATTTAAATTCTTATAAAGAATAGCTAAAATTTTTATAGTAGTAAATCAGTGCTTCTTATAAAGATATTTAAAATTCCAGCAATTGAAGAATATAATGGAAGAAAAATTAAGTTTTTTAAAATATACTACTCTTTAAAATATATATATATACTACTCTTTTACAATTTTAGCTTATGTTTGTATCATTTTTTTTAAGCACTGCTGAAGCTGTGCTTCAAAAAATGGATGATATGGAAAGCAGCGTAGACGGCGAATGAGAAAACTTGAAGACTTGGAAGTATTTAATGAAACAGAAGAAGTAAATATATTCTTCCATTAAGGGGATGATTTCATAATCTCCAGTTTAACCTTTTTTCTGTAGTCCCTATCCTTTCTTTTGGTTAAATTATTCATTTTGTTCAGCAATTATTTTATCAGTCACTAGAGTTATTACTGGAGTTGTTAGAGTTTATAACTGGAAATATCTTCATTATTTAAGCAAGGTTGGAAGGTCCTACTGGAATTATTTTAAATAAACATACTAAACAATAATGGATTTTATTTAAACATTTTTAGGGGAATCTTAACATGTACACAAGAGGAAAACAAAAAGATATTCAAAGAACTGATGAAGAAACAACTGACAATCAAGAAGGCAGTGTGGGTTAGTCTTTTCTCCTGTTCTGTATTCTGGGTTTGAATTTCAGTGCCTTTTATTTAGTAGGATATAGTCTTTTTATTCAGAAGCTATAACATGTATGGTAATTTGTGATAAATTAGGGAGTTGGTCATAGTGTAAGAAAAACGTGAAAGTAAGGGAGATAAAAGGATAATGTGTTTTGCTGGGAATATATTTGAAATAAACAACTCTAAAACAGATGAAACTGGTTTGCTTGTGTAATACATCTACAGATAACATATGTCTGCCGGTTTTAGTTAAAAGTTGATTAAAGTTAAGTTTTACTATTCTGCCATTAAATGCCCTATTACTGATCTATACCCTCATGCCAAGTTTTACTATTCTCTTTAGAACTTATTGCTGCAATTTCTTAGAAATTTTCTTGAATGAAAATTTGTTTTCTGAAATGTTTTTTAAATGTTTGCTGAGGGTATTTTACATTATCTTTAAGTAGACTACATGCCATGTAACTCAGGGACAGAAGTTCACTATATTAATGAATTAGCAGTAATACTTTAACCTTTAGTTTGGTACTTAGTGACAATGGCCTTTAAACTACTTTTTTCTTTGCTCTAGTTATTTTTAATTCTATAGTTTTTACTTCGTTTTTCAAAATCTTCAGTCTTTAATGTTGCAGAATTAAAGATTCTTTGGACAATCTAGAAGTAAATGAGTTTTAAAAGAAGGGTCTTTAGAAGCCTGAAAGTAAATGTTTCTTAATTTGTAGAGTCATCTGAAGAGGGTGAAGACCAAGAAGATGAAGATGATGATGGTGAAGATGAAGATGATGAAGAAGAGGAAGATGATGATGACGATGAAGATGAAGATGAAGAGGATGTTGAAGAAGATAATCAGAAGCGATACTATCTTAGACAAAGAAAGGCTACTGTTTACTATCAGGCTCCATTGGAGAGTAAGACATATCTATTAATGTTTTTTCCAGGAGAATATATAGTTAGGTTCCCTTTATCTTTACTGTCTTTCCATTGTCATTCTTATTTTTCAGGTTTTCATTTTACAGAATACTCATGGCTGTTGTCTTTCATAACTTACCCAAAATGTGCAGGAAGTTATTTCTTTTTCTTTTCCTCCTTGGTGTGTGTGTATATGTGTGTGTGTGTGTGTGTATATATATATATATATATTTTTTTTTTTTTTAATTTTATTGGAGTATAGTTGCTTTACAATGTTATGTTTCTTCTGTATAGCAGAGTGAATCAATTATACATATATCCCTTCTTTTTTAGATCTCTTTCCTATTTAGGTCACCACAAAGCATTGGGTATAGAGTTCCCTGTGCTATGTGTAATTTCTCATTAGTCATCATAGTAGTGTATGTATGTCAGTCCCAGTCTCCCAGTTCATCCCACCATCATCTGCTTACTCCCTTGGTATCCATGAGTTCGCTCTCTACATCTGTATCTCTGTTTCTACTTTGCAAATAAGTTCATCTGTACCATTTTTCTTGATAAGCAATAAGCGATTTTACATGATATTTCTTTTTCTCTTCCCGACTTGAGATGTTACATCTTCTAAAAATTAAATATTAGCCTTGACCAAAGCAAATAATTGGGTGACTTTGAAATTTCATGTCTGTCTTTAGTTATTTTAGCTTTCACAGTTTGTACTTAATTTAGAAGTTTGTATAAATAGGACCACTTTTGACTTATGTTAAAGTTGTACCTCAACACTTTAAAGTATATATATGTATGTCTATATGTGTGTGTGTGTACATATATGTGTGTGTGTATATATATAGATCTGATAATCAGCCATTATGCATCAGTATAATCATAATGGTTGTTTGTGGTCAGTTAGTGTTTTCGTTGGTTGTTGTCTGTCCTGCACACATACATTCAGTAGCAGCCTTGCAGGCGTAAATGATTTAACATGAACAGTAAAATATACTCTAGTAGATACATGCTATTAATAGTATTTTCATGGAAGGAAGGGCATGGCAACCCACTCCAGTATTCTTGCCTGGAGAATCCCATGGACAGAGGAGCCTGGTGGGTTACAGTCCATAGGGTTGCAAAGAGTTGGACACGACTAAAGCCACTTAGCATGTGCACATGCACAGCACCTTTGTAAGTATTTAGATGAAGAGCAAAATTGTGTTTATACATATTTGTATGTCATGTACATATAATTTTTTTCTTAGAACCTCGTCATCAGAGAAAGCCCAAAATATTTTACACTGGCCCAGCTTCTCCTGCGAGACCAAGATATCGATTATCCTCTGCGGGACCAAGAAGTCCTTATTGTAAACGAATGAACAGGTTTGGTTCTGAAATAGTGATTGATTATGACATGATTGTGGCTGTATTAGAGTAGAATTCTAGAGCCTTAAGATTGGGTGGATCAGGATGGAATTCTAGAATTGTGTATTTTGGAGAGTTAGCTCTGTGTCTTCAGGGCTTTACTACTTCAGGCTCCACAACTACTGACTGGTTTTCAGTTTGCTTTCACTGATAGGAATTATTAATAACTGCCATGTTAAGATAGTTTATTCACCTGTTCCACAGTAATAATAGCTACTTTCGCTTTGGTGTTTACTGTATTCCTGGCTTGCTGTAAGCATCTTACATAGACTGTCTCATTTAATTTTCACGTTAAGTTAGAGTATAGGTTTAGTCTTGTGATGTCTTTACATACTACCCCAGACATATTTTCTTAACCATGACAAATTCTAAGTTACATAGCTTTTAGACTTCTTACGACTCTGCCCATCTTTTCTTGGCAAATTTGTTTTTCTTACATAGTAGGAAACATTAATTTTCTTTGATTATTAAGATTATTTGTGGGTTTCTTTTCCTTCTGCATCCTAACACTTGTCTGTCTGTCATATTTAAGTCTGAGGAGGTAATTCTTATTAATTCTTCATTCTCCCGAGTAATAGAAGATTGTATGATGCAATAGAATTTTCTGGCTAATAGTAGCATTATAGTAGTTCATGAATGAGGAAGCTTATAACAGAAGCCTAAAAAGGCAGGACACAAGTAGAATTTCATATTTTTCATAATTTCATTTTTAGAGTTTCAAAATCATAAGTGTACATTCTGGATTTCTTGTTTCTTCATCCCTTTTCATACAGCCATAGCCCAGAAGGATAGAGGATGAGAAAGACAACCTGTCGGGGCTGCCAGAGATAAATTGCACTTGAAGGGTGCCCATACTGTTGGTACTTTTCATAGGCCCTGTAGGATATTGTTAAAGACCAGTATTTTGATAGTGAAATTTAATGATCCTCAGAAAAGGAGAGTAAAGTATAGTATGCACTGGTGTCCTCATTAGCATAGTATCCAGGGCAGCTGCCTGACTCACAGGACAGGCCTCTGTTTGAGCCAACAGAAGTGAGAGGGTAGCAGTCACTTTGAAATTTAATTTCTTCTCCCATATTTAATGAGTTTATATTTCTGGGAATAACATGATTGTTGACTGACGACCTCTGTAGTCACCAGCTTGCAGTGGGTAGCAGGTGGGTTTTTCTTATTTTTTTGCCACTTTGGTGCTGGAGTTCCCTTATGTTACTGTATAACTCCTTGGGTACAGGATTTTACCCCCTCCTATTATGTAACAGATATTGGAGTACTACCCTGTGCCACATACTATGGATATAAAAATGGCTCAGCCAGAATTCCTGCCCCTGGATCTCAGACTAGTGGGGATTCTGACACATTTGAAGTGTGAAGCAAGAGATTTAGCTGTTCCATGAATTATGTTAGTGACCTTTGTATTGGTTTTGATAACTCCCTTTAAACTTTTTCATTTTGATAACAACTTTATTGTGATATAATTCACATACCATATAGCTTACCCATTTAAAGTGTAAAATTCTTGCCTTAAAAAATAACCCTGTACTCTTCGGTTATCACTCCAATCCCTCCAGCTCTAAGCTACCACTAGTCTACTGTCTGTCTCTATAGATTCTGAGTATTTCATGTGAGTGGAATTTTTTGTGACTGGCTTCTTTTGCTTATTAAAACAGTTTCAAGGTTCATCTACATTGTAGTATATATCAGTACTTCATTCTTTTTTTTTAATAAATTTTTTTTTATTAAAATTTTTTTTCCAGTTTTTGGCTGTGCTGGGTCTTCGTTACTGTCCATGGGCTTTCTCTAGTTGTGGTGCAGGGGCTTCTCATTGTGGTGGCTTCTCTTGTTGCGGAGCACAGGCTCTAGGCTCCCGGGCTTCAGCAGTTGTAGCACAGGGCTCAGTAGTTGTGGAGCCTCGGCTTTGTTGCTCTGCAGCATGTGGAGTCTTCCCAGACCAAGGATCGAATCCATGTCCCCTAAATTGGCAGGTGAATTTTTTTTTTTTCAATTGATCTTGTTTATCTCACAAGACCTCAGAAAATTGAAGCAACATTTATGCTTATCCCTACCTAGGTGAATCTTTGGTCAAAGGCAAAATTCATTTTCAAGAGAAACAAGAATGACCGGCAAATTCTTAACTATTGGACCACCAGGGAAGTCCCACTTCATCCCTTTTTATTGGCAAATAAAGATTCCTTTGTATAAACATGCCATATTTTGTTTATCCCTTTATTACTGATGTACATTTGGGTTGCTTTTACTTTTTTGGCTATTATGAGTAATTCTGTTAGGAACATTCATGTGTAACTTTGTGTGGACATGTTTTGGTATCTCCTGGATATATACCTGGAAATGAAATTGCAGGATCAGATCTAACTATATTTAATGTTTTGAGAAATTGCCAGATTATTTTTCCAAAATGGTTGCTGCACTTTACATTCCCACAGTGTACCAGAGTTTCCGTTTCTGTACACCTTTACCAGATGTTTTGAATGTAGCCCTTTATAGACCTTTTTTTTCTCTGAATTTTCTATGCCAAGGTGGAGTTAACATCTCATTTCTTCTGACAGCTTTAATGGTAGTTATTTTGCTTAGCCTTTTACTTTTTCTTGAAGAGATCAGCCTCTGTTTATAGTTCTTATCCCACTTAGGCAGGGAAACAAAACACAAATCCAAAGAATCATTGGAACTTTGCTCTTAGTGAAACTTGCAGCCACCGTGCAGGATCTTCCAAGGGTCTCTTGGCATACTTACACAGCAGAGCTTCAGAAATGCTGCCTTAAAGTAGGATTTTTCTTTCTTTCTTGTGATTGCTAACCTCTCATCATCTAAGATTTATTCTCTAGCCTCAGTTTGCAGTTTCTGAAACAAACCTACCACCCTTAAACAAGAAGGTAACATAAATAGCACAATTGCTTCACTAGTGTTTCAAAGTATACCTTACCGGTTGTCAAGGAACTAGAACTGACCTTTCTAGAAGTTCTAGTTGGATTCATAGTGCAGGGCCAGTGCTGTCCTGTGTCAGATTTTCAAAACTTCTTAGTAAAATGGGAAGAAAGAAAAAGAGTGAACGTGGGTTATATGTATTTAGAATTTTTTTCAACTGAAATAGACTTTCTGCAGTGTAGTGTAATTTTGAAGAGCTAGGACTGCCTAGATTGTGAATTCACTTCTACCACTTAACTTATTAATGACCTCTTCCAAGTTCTTTAATCTATCCATGCTTAACTTTGTGATCTGTAGAATGCAGACAATAGCACCTATTTTATAGTACTGCAGATTAGATGAGTTAATACATGTAAATCACTTAAAATAATGCCTGGCATATGTTAAGTACTATATGCATTTGTTACTGCACTTTAATGGTTAAAGGTAATCCCTACTTTGCAAATCAACATTGGAAACTGTGTCAGTACACAAGAATTTGCAGTTTGCTTATAACTTTTTTGATTTATGAAATAAACAACTGGAGATCATCAGTGTGGTAGTGTACAGAATGTGAACCTTTTTTTTTTAAATAGACAAAGGTTTTGAATTCTGACACTGTCACTGACTAATTCTGATATTTTAAGCAGATTAGTTGAACTGTGAGCCATATTGGCCCTGATTATACAGTGAGCCTACTAATGCGTACTTGTCCAGAGTTTTAATTGTTTAAATGAGATATGTCAATTGCCAGGTACAATAAACAGTAAATGCTAGTCCTTTTTATTAATTGTTAGTTTTAATTATGTGCATACCTACTGAATTCACAAACAGTTATGTGTACTATATAATTGTGAGGGTCTTATTAATTAGTGGTAGTATTAAATAAGTTTTTCGTATAAAATTGTAGACTTGTACTAGATATTTTTAGTTTCAGGCAGATCACAAAATAGGTCTTGAGCGTGTTTGAGTGGGTGGATGGTGGAGGAGTATCAAAACCCTGGGGCTGTTTATGGTTCAGCATTCAGATTTGTGGCCAGGGGTAGAGTTACAAAGATAATATACAATAATCATAATGTGCAACATTAACATTTGTAAGTGTGTCTGGACCCCCCATGTATAGTCAAATGTATTACTTTTATAGCAAAACTTATAAATAATCATAGTAAGTGGGACAAATAGAGATTGTGAATTGCATTTGTGACATTTCAGGTCATGTTTTGCTGCTAAGTGAATAATGGAAAAACTTGTTTTCAGGGTTTTTCTAGGTACAAGATTCTGGACTTCAATTTTCAGATAATAGATTGTGAACTTCTGTATTTTTGGACATACCTACTTAACCATGATTGTATTCTGACTCAGGAAATGCTGTCCACCCTGAGCCAACAGAATGATTAAAAGTTTTCCCAGCCAGATTTCTTTGCTTTTATTCCGTGAGTCGTTTGCAACTGTCCAAATGTAGAAGTTATTTAAAAACTTTTTTGAGTTTGTACACTCGGTACTTCATCTGAAACTACCAAGCAGGCTAAGATTTTGATTATCTTTTTTTTTTTTGTAAGTAGGAAAATAGAGGCTTATATGGGTTGAGTAACTCATCCACGTTTACACAACCATTAAATGGCAGTTGTGAATTTAGAGTTGAGGATATACAATAGATAAGATACCATCTGTTTTCTCACTGTTTCATAGCTTTTTTTGATCCCTCTGGATCCCTTTTGGTTTACATTAAAAATTCTAAAGAAAAAAAAATTACCTTGTTCTCCTTTGAATATTGTTTGATATTTCAAAATAGGTGATTCCCTTCCAAATGTAAGTTATATATAGTATAATCTTGAAAATACTTTCTAAAATTACAGTCCCAAAGATTGCAAAACCTTTATCGTACCTTCTCTTTGAGTGTACCTGACTTACATTAAGACAAGAAGTCACTCTGCCTGGACCATATTTTGTGTTAATGATGCTTATAGCCTCCTATCTTTTCCATTCTCTGTTATCCAAGTTTTCTATTTCCTTCAAAAGTTTCAACCAACAAAGCTCACTTCATTGGTTCAGCAAATATATTAATTTTATGATAAACATTTTTGGATCACTAGGTATTTTTAGGTATTTGTATTTTATAGGTATTTTTAGGTATTTCTGAAATTTGTATTGTATGTTTCTCCTGCCTTCTTCCATTATGATTTCAGTTTACCTCTTTAGGCGAAGGCATGCAATCCACAGTAGTGACTCTACTTCATCCTCCTCTTCAGAAGATGAACAGCAGTTTGAGAGGAGAAGAAAAAGGAGCCGTAATAGAGCTATCAACAGGTAAGTGCTTGTTGATTCCTTTAAAACTGCCAGCTTTTTTAAGTACAAAGAAAAACGAATAATTTGGGAATGTGTACAGCTTGACACATATTAAAAAATTAGTTAAAAAATTGTATACCAGTTTAATATATAAAACTTAATATATAATAACTCTTGTTTGAAATATTATGTGCAGTTGAAACTAACTATGGTTAGAACATATTTTTTTAATTTATATATTTTTGGCTACACTGGATCTTTGTTACTGTATGTGGGCTTTCTCTAGCTATGGTGAGCAGGGTTTTCTCTTCATTGCCGTACTTCTCACTGCAGTGGCTTCTCTTGTGGAGCACGGGCTCTAGGCATGCAGGCTTCAGTAGTCACAGCACATGGGCTCGGTAGGCCTAGCTGCCGCATGGCATGTGAGATTTTTCCCAGACTAGGGACTGAACCTATGTCCTCTGCATTGGCAGGAGAATTTCTAACCATTGGACCTCCAGGAAAGTCCAGAGCATATGTTTTCTTATAAAACCAAAATACTGCCTGGTAAACGCTGACTTGAGGAAATAACTGTTTTTTCACTGAAATTTTTTTTTCTGTTTATAATGATAAAAAAATTTTTTATTGTAGAACTCTTTAGGAAAAAGGAAAGGTTAACTTATTTCATAACTGCTTGTAGGATAAGTTCAGACATACTAAATAAGCTCATTTGATTTTTCACAATAATCATAGAAACAGGGTAAAAATTACTCCCATTTTACAGATATGGGGGTAGCAAATGAATAATTCAGTGCTTGGATTCTAACAATGCAACATTTGTAGGGTAGAAAACAGTGTTTGATAAAGCAACTAGAACATATTGAAGGGGCATGCAAACCAATCATTTTTTATATCCTAAGTTCTATGTGTTTTTTAAATCATGTTACCTCTGTTCTATTCAGTATGCTGGGCTTCCCCGGGTGGCTCAGCGGTTAAGAATCTGCCTGTGATGTAGGAGCCGTGCGTTTGATCCCTGGGTCAGGAAGTTCCCATGAAGGGGGAAATGACAATCCTCTCCGGTATTCTTGCCTGGAGAATCCTTGAAAAAGGCACCTGATAGGCTACAGTCCAAAGGGTCACAAAGAGTCAGACATGACTGAAGCAACTTAACACAGCATTCAGTATGCTGGCTACTAGCCAGCCACATATGACACTTAAAATGTATCCATAGTTCATCTGAATTGAGATTTACCATCCATTTTTGTAAAAATACACTCTTGGATTTCAAAGACTGAGTAAAAAAGAATGTAAATTATGTCAATTTTTAAAATATTGATTTTGTGTGATGAAATATTTGGGATATATTGAGACATATTGTTGTCTGAGGAGGGTTTACAAATAGCTATGACCAGAAGAGAAGCAAAAGGCAAAGGAGAAAAGGGAAGATATTTGAATTTAGAGTTCCAAAGAATAGAAAGGAGAGATAAGAAAGCCTTTCTCAGTGATCAGTGCAAAGAAATAGAAGAAAACAATAGAATGGGAAAGTCTAGAGGTCTCTTCAAGAAAGTTAGAGATACCAAGGGAACATTTCATGCAAAGATGGGCACAATAACAGAAATGGTATGGACCTAACAGAACCAGAAGATATTAAGAAGAGGTGGCAAGAATACACAGAGGAACTATACAAAAAAGATCACAATGACCCAGATAACCACGATGGTGTGATTACTCACCTAAAGCCAGACATCCTCGAATGCAAAGTCAAGTGGGCCTTAGGAAGCATCACTACGAACAAAGCTAGTGGAGGTGATGGAATTCCAGTTGAGCTGTTTCAAATCCTAAAAGAAGATGTTGTGAAAGTGCTGCACTCAGTATGTCAGCAAATTTGAAAACTCAGCAGTGGACATAGGACTGGAAAAGGTCAGTTTTCATTCCAATCCCAAAGAAAGGCAATGCCAAAGAATGCTCAAACTACTGCACAATTGCACTCATCTCACACGCTAGTAAAGTTAATGCTCAAAATTCTCCAAGCCAGGCTTCAACAGTACATGAACCGTGAACTCCCTGATGTTCAAGCTGGATTTAGAAAAGGCAGAAGAACCAGAGATCAGATAGCCAGCATCTGTTGGATCATTGAAGAATTCCAGAAAAACATCTGCTTTATTGACTATGCCAAAGCCTTTGACTGTGTGGACCACAACAAACTGGAAAATTCTTAAAAAGATGGGAATGCCAGACCACCTGACCTGCCTCTTGAGAAATCTGTATGCAGGTCAGGAAGCAACAGTTAGACTGTACATGGAACAATAGACTGGTTCCAAATAGGAAAAGGAGTACATCAAGGCTGCATAGTGTCACCCTGCTTATTTAACCTATATGCAGAGTACATCATGAAAAACGCTGGGCTGGGAGAAGCACAAGCTGGAATCAAGATTGCCAGGAGAAATATCAATAACCTCAGATATGCAGATGATACCACCCTTACGGCAGAAAGTGAAGAGGAACTCAAAAGCCTCTTGATGAAAGTGAAAGAGGAGAGTGAAAAAGTTGGCTGAAAGCTCAACATTCAGAAAACTAAGATCATGGCATCCAGTCCCATGGAAAATAGTCTTCATGGGAAATAGATGTGGAAACAATGACAGATTTTATTTTGGGGGGCTCCAAAATGACTGCAGATGGTGACTGTAGCCATGAAATTAAAAGACACTTGCTCCTTGGAAGAAAAGCTGTGACCAACCTAGACAGCATATTAAAAAGCGGAGACATTTCTTTGCCAACAAAGGTCCATCTAGTGAAAGCTATGATTTTTCCAGTAGTCATGTATGGATGTGAGAGTTGGATTATAAAGAAAGCTGAGCATCAGAGAATTGATGCTTTTGAACTGTGGTGTTGGAGAAGACTCTTGAGAGTCCCTTGGACTGCAGAGAGATCCAACCAGTCCATCCTAAAGGAAATTGATCCTGAATATTCATTAAAAGGACTGATGCTGAGGCTGAAACTCCAATACTTTGGCCACATGGTACGAAGAACTAAGTCATTGGAAAAGACCCTGATGCTGGGAACGATTGAAGGCAGGAGGAGAAGGGGACGACAGAGGATGAGATGGCTAGATGGCATCACCGACTCAGTGGACGTGAGTTTGAGTAAACTCTGGGAGTTGGCAATGGACAGGGAGGCCTGGAGTGCTGCAGTCCGTGGGTTCGCAAAGAGTTGGACACAACTGAGTGACTGGACTGAACTGAGGCACATAAAATACATTATTAAAATTAATAGTATACTCTTTAGTGTGGTTAATACATTTTGGTGTGCATTTCTTTCTATTGGACAACAATGAGTTAGATCATTCAAAAGTTCTGTACTTGCCTTCATTTGGACAACAATGAGTTAAGATCATTCAGAAGTTATGTACTTGCCTTCATTTTATAGAAATGTGCATTCAGTCCTTTGACTTTTATGTTATGCAGTTCTATTAAGAATCACTTAAGAAATATCTTTAAAAGCCACAATTGAAAACTTTTCCATCTTAGGCTTGGCTGTATAAATTTCTCATGGAATTTGAAATAGCAAGAATTGTCACGTGGGGAGAAGATGGTGTGCTTTTACTTGTATTTAGTGGTAGCAGGGATTCTTTGCTTAGGCATTCTTGTACAAGTATCTTAACTTTTAACATGAGCGTTTTCATTCTTCCATCTATAAAACAAGAGCTTTTTCTTGATATAATTTTTTGTAACCTGTAAATATTTTTGAAAGTAATTAGAAAAGTAGTGATTCGCTCTTGCTTGAAAAGGTTAACGTGGATCCTGGTGCTGGTGGGCTCTGCATACTTTGCTGAGAGGTGTAATAGGGTGCTGGCGGATCTGGAGTCAGGCTGCTTGGGTTTGATTCCTGGATCTGTCACTCATACTGTCTTTGTGATCATGGGCAAGACAGTTAACCTTTCTGTGCCTTGGCTTTCTTTTAAAATGGGATTAATAATAATACCTATGTTGTAAAAGTATTGTGAGTGTTTAATGACCTTGTACTTGTTTAGTACCTAAACTAAAACCATGCATGTCCAGCAAATGGTAAAGTGTCTGTAGGTCAGACACTATCATTATAATGTATGTTGATGCTTCCTGAATTCTCAACCATGAATTACTTTATGTTGCTGTAGTATCTTGTGATATTTTCATTAGATTATATATATCTTTAGTAATAAGCCTTCAAATTAAATATTTCTAACACTGAAGTTCTCAACTATTAAAGAAAAGGAGGAACTCAAAACACATAATCTCATGATTATTCCATTTGGAATTTTTTTAATTCTTAAGAAAAATGTCTATATTCTAACATGGAATTGGGGGAGGAAAGTGGTGTTTGATGAATGTTTGGGGTTTGTAATCTTAGGTGCCTCCCACTAAATTTTCGCAAAGATGAATTAAAAGGAATTTATAAAGATCGAATGAAAATCGGAGCAAGCCTTGCAGATGTTGATCCAATGCAACTAGATTCTTCAGTGAGTACAGTCTGAGATGTATTATTTTAGTTTAAAATTTAAAAAGAAAGCAGTGTTTTATAAGAAATTTTTATCTTTGTAGAACTTTTTTTTTTTTTTAATCTTTAGGCCACAACTGTTGCTCAGTTGTTCCTGTTAAGTTACTGTTACTCAGTATGTGTGGCTTGGATATAATTTAAGAATGGAATAAGATTTTAGCTTTGACTCCCAAATCTCAGAATGTCAATGTTTCCCTTCTATTAACAGGTACGATTTGATAGTGTTGGTGGCTTGTCTAATCATATTGCAGCTCTAAAAGAGATGGTAGTATTTCCATTACTTTATCCAGAAGTCTTTGAAAAATTCAAAATTCAACCTCCAAGGTAATTTAATTATACATTTTATTTTAGCTAAAATCTTTCCTGTGCTATGTCCAGAAACCGCCTTTCTCTTGAAAATTTCCAGGTCTAGAGTCATTTGTTATATTTGCCCTTGCAAGGTCCTGGGTGATTTGAGTATTTTTACTTTCTCAATGTTTAAGATGAAAAATGGTTTCAAAATTGATTGTCCATTAAAAAAGTCATTTCCCATGACTTTTCATACATTTAGTAAAATTCCTATCTTACATACTCTTCCTTTCAGCTTTGTGATTTAGTTTTAAATTTATATCAAAGTAATATATGTACATAGTATTTTAATATGTTTTTTTTTTAATTTTTTTCACAGTAGTAAAAGATGTTTTTCAGTTTTCAAAATCAATAGCCAGATAAAAAATAAAAGATAATTATAACTGCAAGCTATAATGGGAACATGATTAACAGTATAAATTATTATTTTATAACAGCATAAAATAATTACATACAATTGGGAGGTCAAGCAGAGTGTGTAGTAAGTGGAAGTGCATACATGCACATAGTTTTTAAATATATGTATTTTTATTTTGTACTGAAGCATATCCATGACAGAGGATCCTGGAGGGCTACAGTCTGTGGGGTTGCAAAGAATCAGACAAAACTGAGTCCCCATGTGCACATAGTTGATTATATATATACATAACTTTAAAAGTCAAATAGCACTGTAAGTTTCACAAAGAAAAATTTACAAAAGTAGGGTAGGCCCTCTTCAACCCTTCTTCATTTTAATTTTTCTGTTTTTTAAATTTGTTTCTGTCTTTTGACCACACTGTGAACCACCTGAGAAGTCTCTCATTTTTCTATGTTAGACACAATTTATAGACTTCTGAGGATGAACAGTGGCTATTTGGCTCCTTTACTTTCCCTACCTTCCATACATAAATATTTATTCCCCTTCCTTAATACTTTCAGTAGTTTATTTGTACACATATAAACTTACTGAATCAATTTTCAGTGTTTGCTTTATGCCTATATATATATTTTTTGCAGTTGAGTCATACATAATGTAATTGTATTTTCTCTTTTATATGTCTCCTTTCCCCACCATCTTTAATATTTACTGTTTTGGTGACAGGAGGGTAAGGGTTTTTTGTATCACCATCTTTTTTAAAATTTTAATCACTATCCGTTTTTTATCTTCTTTCTTCTAGGTTTTGTACTTTACTTAACCAGTTTTTAAACCCTGGTTCCTGATTTTCTTTTCCTTTTATAATTTTTCTCCCTGAATCACCCTCTATGGAAACATTGATTTAAGTAAACTTTTAAAAATTTGTAGGCTTTTTAAAGCATAAATCATTTTAGTTAAATTGAAGGATAAATCAATTATAGTTAAACACTAGTGAATTTTTAAAAAATTAATACAAAATATAGAATATTAAATAATGATTTAATGATGATAGGACATGTTGAAAGTACCTAGTTAAAGTCATTTAGTGAATTCCTGGCAATCCAGTGGTTAGGACTTCATGCTCTCACTGCCAGGGGCCTGGGTTAATCCCTGGTCAGAGAGCTAAGATCCCACAAACCATGGGTTGTGGCAAAAAAAAAAAAGTGGTTTAGTGAATTAAAGCAACAATGACAAATTAGAACATTCTCTAACATCATATACAAAAATAAACTCAAAATAGACTAAGACCAAAACCCATAAAACTCCTAGTGTAAAACATAGGAAAAATAGAACTTTTAACGTAAATCATAGCAATATTTTTTTGGATTCATCTCCTAAAATGAAACCAAAATAAATAAATGGGACCTAATTATATTTTACGCTTTTTCACAGCAAAGGAAACCACTAACAAAACAGAAAGGCAACGTATAGAAGAAAATATTTGCAAATGATATAACTGATAAGGGATAAATATCCAACATATATAAAAAGTTCATACAACTCAACATCAATGAAACAACCTGATTAAAAAATCGCCAGAAGAATTGAATAGACGTTTGTCCAAGGGGACATGCACGTGGCCTACAGGCACAGGAAAAGATACTCAGCATCACTAATCATCAGGGAAATGAAAATCAGAACCACAGTGAGGTATTACCTCATACCTGTCAGGATGGCTATCATCAAAAGGACAAATAATAAATGTTAGCGAGGATGTGGAGAAAAGGGAACCCTTATATGTTGTTGGTGGGAATGTAAATTGGTGCTGCCACTGTGAGAAACAGTATGAAGGTTTCTCAAAAAATTATAGAGCTACCATCATATACCAGTAATTCCACTATTGGCTATATGTCCAAAAAAAGCACTAATTCCGAAAACACACATGCACCCTAGTGTTCATGGCAGTATTATTTATAATTGCCAAGATACAGATGCAACCTACGTGTCCACATCAGCAAATGAATGGATAAAGAAACGTGGTTTATGTTAATATATACACAGTGGAGTGCTACTGAGCCATAAAAAGAGAATGCAGTACTGCCATTTGCAGCGACACGGATGGGATTGGAGGCCATTTTGCTGAGTGAAAAGGCAAATACATACATCGCTTTCATGTGAAATCTAAAATACAGCATACTAGTGAATATGAGAAAAAAAGCAGATTCACAGCTATAGAGAACAAACTGATGGTTACCAGTGGGGAGAGGGAGCTGAGAAGGGGCAGTGTATGGGTAGGGGATTAAGAGGTATAAACTGTTAGGTATAAAAGAATCTACAAGGATATATTATACAAAATGGGGAGTCGAGCAGATATTTTATAAAAGCTGAGTGGAATATAACCTTTAAAAATTGTAGATCACTGTAATTTACACCTCTACCTTAGTTAATACTGTATATCAGCTATACTTCTATTTAAAAAATTAAATTAGACCAGTTCCTTCCATTTTTTCCTCTTCATTTCCACTTTCTTACATTTCTGCTCATAAAAAATCAACATATGATTGTGTTAAACTGTTTTTATATGGTATGTTCTCTTTCCATTTTAATGGCTGAATGATACTCCATTTTGTGGATGTATCATATTTAATTGATGCTGCTATTGCCGACTATTTTGTTTTCTCCTAAGTTTTTGTTGTTACAGATAATCAGTACCAGGAACATCTCCATTGCTTCCTCTTTATGGGAATCCTTTTTTCTTTTTTCTTTAAAATAATCTCACAAATAAAACTATTGGCCCAATAAATATATTTTTAAAAATCTGTTTCTGTCTTGGCTTTTGTCCATTGAAATACTGATTTATTCCATTTAAATTCTTGTTGTTTTCTAAACAATTTTTTTTTCCCCATCTGCATTTGATTATGTCTGTTTCCTATTATTTTTGTTTCAACTGTGCTGCAGGGTTTGCAGGATCCTAGTTCCTCAGCCAGGGATTGAACCCAGACCCTTGCAGTGAAAGCACTGAATCATACCTACTAGACCACCAGGGAATTCTCTTAATTTTTCTTTTTTATATTCTATCCTTGACTTTTAATAGATTTATTTCATCCATCACTTTTTTGTTTATTTGGCCATTCTTATTCTGTCGTTTCTATTTTTCTAAGATCTTTAACTTTTCAGCTAAATAACTATTAAATAGTTAAGGAGCAGTTCTTGATCATTTCTACGAAGAGTATGAATATAACTCATTTTCTCAGAATTCTGCCGTGAGATCAGTGAATAACTTTGGGAATGAATAGGTGAAAAAACTGCATTATCCCATGACAACGCAGTGACATCCCCCAAAATTACTGTGAATTGTGTATGTTGTCCTGGCCCCTATCACCCAGCCGCTCCTTCAGTTTCTCTCTTTTATCCTACTTTATCTCATGACAGTGCAGTGGCATCCCCAAAAATTACTGTGAATTGTGTATGTTGTCCTGGCCCCTATCACCAAGCTGCTCCTTCAGTTTCTCTCTTTTATCCTACTTTATCTCATGGTCATTCCCACCATTTTCTTGCAAGAATGTTGTCCTGGTCCCTGTCACCCAGCCGCTCCTTCAGTTTCTCTCTTCTGTCCTACTTTATCCATGGTCATTCCCACCATTTTCTTGCAAGACTTTTGGTGGTGTGTTACTGGCACTCAGACCAAGGATGACACTTGAAATCTGCTCTTCTTCCCACTGATATGTTATAAAAGTAAACTGTCAGTCATACCTTTTTTGCAAGATAAGGTAATATGAACAAATTTGAATGAATAAAAGAAAATGTTTCAAATAAAGGGTTTATTTAGTTTAAATATTCATTTTGTAGTATGAATATTAATCCCAGGTTTTAAGTTGTGCTTTGTGTACTGAAATGTTTCAGTTGTCTTGTTTACTTTCTTATTCACTAATTATATTCATGAAATTGATCTCTAATTTTGTTTAGCCTATTTTTTAATGTAGTACTAAAATAATACTTATTCTTTTACAGAGGTTGTTTGTTTTATGGTCCACCTGGAACTGGAAAAACTCTGGTTGCTAGAGCACTTGCCAATGAGTGCAGTCAAGGGAATAAAAGAGTAGCATTTTTCATGAGGAAGGGTGCCGATTGTCTGAGTAAGTGGGTAGGAGAATCTGAGAGACAGCTGCGATTGCTATTTGATCAGGTATGATATTAAAATTTGCCTATATAGATATGTAATCAATGTAGGTAAGTATGTAAGGATTGGATAAAGTTTGCATTTAATCTCTTTTCATAGATATAGACTCAAAATAATTATGTCAAATATATAATGTTTCTAGATTATTTTCCTTTGAATGTCTTGATGACACCAACTTAGGACGAACAATTTTAGAGAGAAAAGAGAAAAGAATAATTGGGTCTTAATTCTTTGGAGTCTTAGGTCTTGTATCTAGAGAAAGTCATATTTTCATAAAGAGATAACACTAGTGAGTTTATGTTTCACTATGCAAGCTGAAGATTTGCTCTGCCTGAGTGGCTTTCAGTTTCATATCCCAGATGTATTGACAGTTGTGAGATAATACATTCTGATCTACTGAGGCATATTGCTGCAAATGCTTTTATATCTCTTTGTAAAATTCACTGAGGCTTTTTTAATTTTAATTTTACTGAAATTGATTTTAAACTATAGCATCTTGTTAAATGTTTTCTCATCTTGACATGGAGGAAGGCTGTGTCACTGTCTTCTGTTCTTTGTTTTGCTTTGACAGTTGGTCTTCTATAGATGTTTTTTGTGTCCTGATAATTACAGCTATATGAAATCTAAGGGACATAACCAGTGGAGTATGTATTTTGAATATTTCCAGCTGAATATACAAATAAACTTAAATCACACGCTGTTAATAATTTAGTCTGAATCCTTAAAACACAATTCTTTTTTTTTTAATTAATTTTTATTTTTTAGTTTGTTTTGTTTTACAATACTGTATTCGTTTGCTGTACATTGACATGAATCAGCCACGAGTGTACATGAACTCCCAATCCCGACCCCCATCTCCCCCCTCCCACCCGACTCCTTCTCTCTGGATTGTCCCCGTGCAGCATTCCCAAGCATCCTGCATCCTGCATCAAACCTGGACTGGTGATTCGTTTCACTTATGATATCATACATGTTACACTGCCACTCTGCCAACCCATCCCACCCTCTCCCTCTCCTACAGAGTCCAAAAGGCCGTTCTATACATCTGTGTCTCTTTTGCTGTCTTGCATACAGTTTATCATTACCATCATTCTAAATTCCATATATATGTGTAAGTATACTGTATTGGTGTTTTTCTTTCTGGCTTCACTCTGTATAATCGGCTCCAGCGTCATCCACCTCATTAGAACTGATTCAAATGTATTCTTTTTAATAGCTGAGTAATACTCCATTGTGTATATGTACCACAGCTTTCTTATCCATTCATCTGCTGATGGACATCTAGGTTGCTTCCATGTCCTGGCTATTATAAACAGTGCCGCAATGAACATTGGGGTACACGTGTCTCTTTCAATTCTGGTAAAACACAATTCTTGAATTTACAGTTATATTTTTAAAAACTTGTTAAATGCAAGTAAGAATGAATTCAAAGTGGTTTATATTGAGTCTACATATTTGAAGTCTTTCATGATAGCATGCAATCACTGGACTGCTTTCTAGGCCTATCAGATGCGCCCATCAATTATTTTCTTTGATGAAATTGATGGTCTGGCCCCAGTACGATCAAGCCGGCAAGATCAAATTCACAGGTAAAACTTGCTTGATGGTGCTTCTGCCTTTCTCCCTATATTCTGAGCTGTATTAATGTTGCAAGAGGGATAGAATGTTAAACAGTTAGAAACTTTTATAAACCAGTTGTTTGGTAGTAGAAACCAATGTATAGTACAAAAAAGAAGAGTGAACCTGTTCTAAATGGTAGGATGTTCTCAAACACAATGTTGGTTATCGATTTAACTTGTGATACAGACTTAAATGCCCACTGGCCCAGTGAAGTAAATAAAGGCAGATAAAATGAGTGAGGCAGGCCAGTGATAAGAGTGGGTCAGGGAAATGTGTCTGAATGTCCAATCATCAGAGCATAGCCAGCTGCTTTTAGCTCCAGCCTATTATTGAAGTGCAAAAGCTGACTCAGATTTGAAAAATAAGTTTTCTCTTTCTTAAATTTTATGTGTTACCTATCTTTTATGTATGTTGCCAGCTAGTTCAGATTTAAAGGCACTACCTGAGCCAAGCAAAATAGATCTTAAGTGTATGACACTAGTTTAAGTTTCTGATACTAGCTCAACTTCTCATTTTCAGAATGAGAAAATTGCATCTCCCTTGTGATAACTATGTACCCAAGGGAGCAGTTTTCATTAGTGCCACTGCCTCAACTTGACTCTAAATTACTTTAGTCCTAGTTCATCTTCAGTTCTTCAGACCTTCTTCTTAAATGTAACTACTTAATTAATTTGGGATACCCAGAAGCAAGTGTTTGCATGCCTTCATAATGCCAGTATTATTTTTACCATAGATGTTGTAAAAGAGGAACAAGATGTAAAAATATGAATGATATGTGGGTTTTGGCTTTCCTAATGCCTAACAACATTTACTGTATTGTTATACCCTTCTTTGACTTGATGCTGTAGAATTTTATTTGTTGCTCTGAGTAAATTAAAATTTTTACTCCTGTTTGATAAAAATAGTTGTGTGTGCTCATACCTACCAATAATGATTCACACTTTTTAGATGTGACTCATTTCAGTATCAGCTATACTGTATTCAGTGTGTTAATAGGAATAACACTAGCACCATCACTTTTCAGTCAAGCAGTTGAGTAACTACGGTAGTTTGGAATAATTCTAAAAGGGATTGGAGAAATTTCAGCAACAAATACAGAATAATTTTAGCAAGCACTTGCCATTTCAAATATGTGTTTTTAAGAGAAATTTTATCGTACAAGTTTTTTGGTTTTTTTCCAAAGACTTAAAAAATTTTAGAGAAAAACGTTTTTGCTAAATTAAGCTTTCTTAGAAGTTAGCACATTGACTATGATTAAACTATATTCTGTATCTTACTGTTTCTGATAATATTGTAGGATAATGTAAATAAGTAATTATGTGAATACATTAGAAAATAAGATTTTTAGCCCAAGAGAAAGCGGATGCAAATATACAATAAAACCCTTGCATCTTTATTTTAATTGGAATATCAGTATGAACTCATGATGAAATTTATTTTTAAAGAAAAAATAATTCCTGTCTCTGGGCACTAAAAAGACCTAGAAGCAATCATAGTCAGTATATTCTGTTTTACTTTGGCATCCTTTGATAATGTGTACACAATGAAGTTTTTGAAGCTTTTTTTTTTTAAGTTTCTGTTTATCTGCTAATACTTGTTTGTTTTTTTTTTTATTGTATCCTTGTTTGAGAAATCCAGAGTTCTCTGTGAAATTGTGCTTTATGAAACAGTTTCCAGCATCCATTTGTAGCATTCTAGAAAGTGTGTTTTCCATTGATTTTAAATGTCTGTGTGCCATGTAGTATGTTATTTTATAGATTTTCTTTTTTAAAAGTCTATTGAAAATAGTGGGATGCGCAGAGAAAATTTATTCACACATTTAATATATTAAATCTTCACAAAGAAATGATGTATTTGGCTTCTATATAGTTAATCTCTTCTCTCTTATTTTTAAATATAGTTCAATTGTTTCCACCTTGCTAGCTCTTATGGATGGATTGGACAGCAGAGGAGAAATTGTGGTCATTGGTGCTACCAACAGACTGGATTCTATTGATCCTGCTTTACGAAGGCCTGGTCGTTTTGACAGAGAATTCCTATTTAGCCTACCTGATAAAGATGTAAGAATTTAATATTCATCACTCAAATTTTGACAAAATTGATTGTGCTTATCTTGAACAAGTCTTAGTATAGTGCAAATTTGAAGATTGAGTTTTGTATGTTCTGTAGCAAAGTTGTATGATTAACATTCAAATAGGTATGTATATATTTTTAGAGAGGCATTATTTAAAGAAAAGAACTCAGATAATTTTTTATTTTATTTATTTATTAATTATTTGGGGGAATGCATACCTTGTGGCATATTAGTTCTCCAACCAGGATTTTAACCCAGGCTCATGACAGTGAAAGTGCTGAGTCCCAAACACTGGACCAGAGAATCCCTAGACGTGTACCTCCTCACCCCCCCACCACCCCAAGCACAGCCTTTGCTTGTTAATCATATAACTTTATTTTGATTGAGAACACATGGCCTCACAGTCAGTCCTTAGCCAGTTCATTAGACTTGCTTTTTCATGGATCAACCATGTAATTCTACCCAGTTACTGAATAAAGCTGCTGAATATTTTGAGAACCAAGTATGAAAATAGGGTAGAGCTGTCAGTACTCAACAGTTTTTAATATGTACCAGAATAAACAATAATCCAGTAGTTAGTTAATTTTTCTCATTCACATTTGTGATGACTAGAACTTGAGCACTAAAAATGCAGTCTTATTTAATATAAATTTCAAGACTCTGATGCTGGGAGGGATTGGGGGCAGGAGGAGAAGGGGACGACAGAGGATGAGATGCCTGGATGGCATCACGGGCTCGATGGACGTGAGTCTGAGTGAACTCCTGGAGATGGTGATGGACAGGGAGGCCTGGCGTGCTGCGATTCATGGGGTCGCAAAGAGTCAGACACGACTGAGCGACTGAACTGAACTGAACTGAAGCTCATACAAATATATCATTTTTTCCATTTTTACTGTTTCATATTTCTGTTTATATTAGGTATTGACAGCTTTACATTTTTAGATAACCCAGTTATCTTAGATTAAAGTTACCCTAATCTGAATAGCACTGTATTATTATAAAAAAAATTGTTTTTGTTTGTAGGCTCGAAAAGAAATTCTAAAAATTCACACAAGGGATTGGAATCCTAAACCACTGGACATGTTTCTGGAAGAACTAGCAGAAAACTGTGTTGGTAAACATTGCTTTAAGTATTAAAAGAAATATCACATGCATTTCAGAGATGGAACAAGTTGTAGTTTTGCCAAGGTTTAAAGAAACCTCGTTTCTTGTTTAAAGAAATACAAAGTTAGATTTGTTTCTTATTTATAATTTGTGGCATATTTTCTTATGAAGTTCTAGATACCATATAGAGGTACTTAACATCTTGACTGTCAAAGAATTTGAAAATGAAAGATCTTTCGCTGTTTACATTTTTCTAATTATCCTGTTAAGTATTCTACATAAACTATTTCAGGTAACTCTTACATCAATCCTGTGAAGTAGGGAGCTTTATTCCTGTTGTACAGATACAGAAATGACTGAGAAGCATAAATGATTCTCTAAAAAGATCACACATCTAGTAAATGACAAACTGGAATTTGATCCTGATTATCTATTTCAAAACTCATGCTCTTGACCCCTGCGCTCTGCTTTTAGTGCTTGCATATTTCACTCTCAAAAGTTGATTGATTTGTTAGGGGTTATTATCAACCCTGTGAGTTCACTTAAGGGATGAGAGACATTTTAGCCTTATTACTCCTAAATATTCTGCTACTGTATTGCTAGGCTGATCTGTAACTTTCTTTTAACCATCATCTTGCTTAATACGGTGGTGATTTACTTTAATTTTTTTTCTTTTTTGGTTGCCTTGGATAGGATACTGTGGTGCAGACATCAAGTCAATATGCTCTGAAGCTGCTTTATGTGCTCTGCGTCGACGCTACCCACAGATCTATACCACTAGTGAGAAACTGCAATTGGATCTCTCTTCAATTAATATCTCAGCTAAGGACTTTGAGGTAGCTATGCAAAAGATGATACCAGCCTCCCAGAGAGCTGTGACGTCACCTGGGCAGGCACTGTCCACCATTGTGAAACCACTACTTCAGAGCGCTGTTCACAAGATCCTAGAAGCCCTGCAGAGAGTATTTCCACATGCGGAAACCAGAACAAGTAAAGCATTAGACTCTGGTATGAAACTTGATTGACTGTTTAGTTTTCATAGTCAGTAAAACTAAATATTTTGTACATCTCAGTAATGTTTCTTTATGAAAGAGCCTCTTGAAAGGAATTTGGTCATGCTTTTCCTAGATATATGAAGGAAGTTTACTTCAGATTGCCCTAAACTTCCTTTATTTTAGGTTTGAAGTGCATTTTAAAAATTAACTTGTTATTTATATGTACACAAACTTTTTTGAAAAAAAATCTCATTGGAGTTGCTAACTGAAGCATTATGTGAAGATGCACTTTGTAATTGAGAAAAGCTACTAATGTACACTTTTTTTGCTTGCTTTACAGATATTTCTTGTCCTCTCTTAGAAAGTGACTTGGCATACAGTGATGATGATTTCCGTCAGTATACGAAAATGGAATTTCTCAAAAATCCTTTAATAAGGCAAAAGAAAATTTTAATTTTCTTCATTTGAATAGGTACATTTCCCTTGAAAATTTATATTTGTATATATTCATTCTTGTGTGAATTCCCTAAAACGAAATGAAATTATGCTTGAGATGATAAAGGATGCTAGCTAATTTACTTTTTTTTTTAATTAAAATATTAGAAAATATTTTGTTACAGTTGTCATGATCTTAGAAACTATAAAGTATTCCTAAAAATCTGTAAAGTTCAATTATTTCCAAAAGCGACATGAATTATGCTGCTATGATTGGCCATATTGTCAAAACTTTTGGCTTAAAGAAGTTCATAATTGATAATTGGGAGAGAAATTTAAGCTTTTTTTCCCTAAAACATAGGTTATTACTCATTTCTTTCAGAAATGCTTGTTATCAACCTATGTCTTTTCGACCAAGAATGCTGATAGTGGGCGAACCAGGATTTGGGCAAGGTTCTCATTTAGCACCAGCTGTCATCCATGCTTTGGAAAAATTTGCAGTATACACTTTAGACATTCCTGTTCTTTTTGGAGTCAGTGCTACATCTCCTGAAGAAACATGTGCCCAGGTAATTCACTGTTGCCCAGACAAATAAGCTGTAAGGTGAGGTAGTCTTCTAGAGACAAAGTCTAGAATTGCTTCATTCGTTTTTGTACTGTGTTTTTTGGTCTTTCTGATTTCTGACTTCAGGTTTTCAAAATAGAACCATGCCTAACTGCTTAGTTATTAAAAAGAATGACTTTAAATACTTTTCCACCTGTTAATTGCTATGTGACTTAGTAAAGTTTATTAAAGGAAAAATCAATACTTTACTTACATGACTGTTGTGAGAATTAAATGAGTGAAGTACTTAAAACAGTGATGGCTATGCAAAAAGTATGCAAATACTCAGCTGCTTCTTTTTTGCTATAGTTATATTAAAAGTTTGTAAACATGTTTTATGTATTTTTATATTTAACCTTGGTTGCCATAACAGAAAGTCTTTTAGATTTCTTGAGCTGTTTTATAATTGCTTGAAGCAATTATGTTTTTCTAAAAATGAAACTTTTGTAAAAACATTTAAAAACAAGATGGTGGGATTGGGGGAAGCATTTTTTAAACTTAAGGGTTTTACATGACAGTTCTGGGAAGTTAAATTGTTCTAGACTTAAAAAGCACACTGCTAATGTGCTGACTGTATAAGTGTATATAATTGTTTTCTCTCTCTACTAGGTGATTCGTGAAGCTAAGAGAACAGCACCAAGTATAGTGTATGTTCCTCACATTCACTTGTGGTGGGAAATAGTTGGACCAACACTCAAAGCCACGTTTACCACATTATTACAGAATATTCCTTCTTTTGCCCCAGTTTTACTACTTGCCACTTCTGACAGACCCCATTCCACTCTACCAGAAGAGGTAATTTGTGGGAGAAATCATTATGCTTTAGAATGGGATATTCATAATCAATATAATTTAAAAAGAGATATTCAGAAACTATTAGGAATTTATGGGGAAGAAATTCAAGTGCTAAAGAGGTGAATAAAATTATAAGGAAAAGTTTTCCTAATTAAAGATACCATTGCTAGCTATTTGATACATATGTTTGTTGGGCAGCACATGTGTCACCAATTGTTGTGTATATGTATAGTGAGACCAGAGCATTCCAGGTGGCACTAGTGGTAAAGAACCTTCCTGCCAGTGCAGGAGACATAGAGACGAAGGTTCGATTCCTGGGTCAGGAAGATCCCCTGGAGGAGAGCATGGCAACCCACTCCACTGTTTTTGCCTGGAGAATCCCATGGACACAGGAGCCTGGCGGGCTGTAGTCCATAGGGTCGCACAGAGTAGGACATGACTGAAGTGACTTAGCACACATAGTGAAACCACTTTATAAATTTTTTTCTCTAAATGGAGTATGATACATTGCTATTCTGTAACTACTTTAGATGTATCTTATGTGTTTTTTAATATGTAAGTCTTATTTATTTTAAGAGCACCATAGCCTTTGCTGTTGTATGTGAAAGTGAAAGTGAAGTCGCTCAGTCGTGTCCGACTCTTTGCGACCCCATGGATTGTAGCCTATCAGGCTCCTCTGTCCATGGGATTTTCCAGGCAAGAGTACTGGAGTGGATTGCCATTTCTTTCTCCAGCTGTTGTATTGGTATACCATAATTTTATTTATCCAAATCCTTATTGATAGGATTTCAGCTATTATTTTTTTCTGTTGAACTGCTACAGTGAGCATTTTAGGGTTTTAAATCATATAAACAATACCATGTGGATTTTTTAACATGCATTCCTAAAAGTGGAATAACTGTAGCTTAGTTGAAGGGTATGTACACTTGACATTTTTAACAGTACCAAATTACTGTCCTTCAGATTTGTGCCAATTTTGACAACTACCACTGACCAGCTTTGTTCTGTTTCTGCTTATAATACTGTTCTCTTATTGCAGGAACACCTCTACCTATCACTGTCTTTTCCCTTACTCTGCTTTTTTTTTCCATTAGTTTATTTATTTTTCAATTGGAGTATAATTGCTTTTCAGTGTTGTGTTAGTTTCTGCTGTACAAAAACATGAATCAGCTATATGTATATGTATATTCTTTCCCTTTTAAGCCTCCCTCCCACCCTCACCCCCACCTCTCTGGTTTGTTTTTGTCACTACTTCACATTAATTTGTTTGACTCTGTCTCTCCTAGCAGAATGTTAAATATATGAAGTCAGGGACTTTTTTTTCCACTTCTCTGTCCCCAGAGTACATAATAAGTGTATTATAGGCTTCTGTGTGTGAGAGTGTGTATATGATTTTTCCATAACTTTAACAGAATTGATGTACAGTTTATAGAACACTAGTAGGAAGATAAATTCAAATATTTAACTTAAAATACTTTTGAGCACTTATTCTATGACAGACATGGTTATAGACATTGGAAATATAGCACTGAACAATTTAGACAAAAATCTATATCCTCCTAGGGCTTACATTTTAGTTGGGGGAAAGACAAACAAAAATAAAATACAATACTAACCTATCGCATGGAGAAAAACGTAGCTAAGCAGTGCCAAAAGAGAAGATGGCATTTGAGCAAATATCTGGAAAAGGTGAAGTAGTAGCCCATTTGGGTATCTGAGGGACAAAGGTTCCTGGCAGAGGAACAAAGGTTTCTTGCCTTTGCAAGTATAAAAGCCCCAAAGCAAAAGTGTGTCTGATGTGTTAGAAAAATCGCAGAAAGTCTAGAGTGACTAGGGCAGAGGGAGTGAAAGGCTGAGAAGGGATTGATGCCAGGGAGCTATCAAAGGGCCAGGTTATGTTCCCAATGGGAGCTTTAGTAGTTGTGAATTATTCAACTAAGAACTGAATAAATTGGGAAATGAATATTAAGTGTATGTTACGTCTAGATTCTTAGGATGGTAAGAGTCCTTAAAAGTTTCTAATTTAATCACCTAGTTGTGGACTCTTAAGTTCTTTCTTTTGTGTAATAACACCTTCACAATTCATTTTGTTCTGACTCCTAAAAAAATCAGCTTATTTTGAGAGGCTTCCATTCTTAATCTCCATTTGTTTCCCAGGTACAATAGAGAATTTGTCTAATCTGTCTTCATTATGGCAAGTGCTTTGTATGTTTGAACATGCTTTTGCATTCATTTCTATTTCCTCACTCTTAACTCAGGCTTCTTCACACTAAACAGCTCTTCTATGATAAGATATACTTCTTAGGATTCTTAAATACAGTGGAAGTATATTTCTTGCTCACTTACAATATCAGGTAAATGATGACAATATCAGGTAAATGACTGGAGTGAACAGATGTACCCTCCCCCATGTAATCATTCCAGACACTCAGATTGGGAGAGCATGCTCATTTCATCACGTGGCTCTCCAGATTGTTTTCATTCCACCCAGCTGAAAGGATTGGCCCTTTCTTGTGCCTGGTCTGAAAGTGATACACATAATTTCCTTTCACGTTCCACTGGCTGAACCTCACATAGCCATACCTAACTGCAAGGGAGACTAGGAAATATAATATAGCACTGGGCCCAAAAGAAAGAGAACATGACTGTGACAATAGCAAGCTCTGCTGCACATCACACATATTTTTAGTTTCTTCGAAATTCTAGTCACTCGCTTGAATGTCTTTCTCTTTATATTCCTTTTGAAAGGCTGTACCCAGAATGAATTAAGTACTCTAGCAGTGCTCTGATTAACAGAGTAAAGGAGAATTGCTATTTAGTAGCCACATTAACCATTTATGTATTGTACTCACTGTCAATTAAAACATTATTTCAAAGTTTAAAACAAAAATAAGCTTATACTCTTGGTAATAAGTAAGAGAGACTAGCTAAACTTTATATGGATGGAGGGAGGTTGAACGGAGAAGGCAGTGGCACCGCACTCCAATACTCTCGCCTGGAGAATCCCATGGACGGAGGAGCTGCAGTCCATGGGGTCACTAAGAGTCGGACACGACTGAGCGACTTCACTTTCACTTTTCACTTTCATGCATTGGAGAAGGCAATGGCAACCCACTCCAGTGTTCTTGCCTAGAAAATCCCCGGGACAAAGGTGGCTGGTGGGTTGCCGTCTATGGGGTCACACAAAGTTGGACACGACTGAAGTGACTTAGCAGCAGCACCAGGGAAGTTGAAAAGCCATAATCAGTTTAATCTGGCATAACTTTATTAAGAATGTGGAAATTTTGTACTTAAAATGTTTTGGTTTTTTTTTTTTTTTTTTTTTTTGCTATAACTTCTTCTTTTTTATGATAATATTTCCTAAGTATGTCATTGTAAACTGGGTCGAGTAGCCCAGCATCACCCTGTCTGGGAGGGTGGAATGGGCACTGGACCAGGAATTGCTGGTTTTATAAAATGAATTGTCTATATGGATACAAATAAGTCTGCTTTGCTCCTTATGTAGTCTCTGTTGTCCTTGGTGAGCTAGTGATACTGTGTATGTAGCATTGGACTGTAATATATATGAGAAGTACTATATATTACATTACAATTTGTCCGTCTCAAAATTGCAGTCAGAGTACCTGTATGCATGAGCACTAGTAGACCCTAAGAACTCATGAAAAATGAGAAAGAATGTCAGTAATAGATTAGAAAGTTGGGTGAATCATGAAACACAAGCAGTTAGGATTAGATGGATGTGGGTAACCACATTTCAGAGTATGTGCATCAAAGCTTTGAAAAATGGGAGTGATTTCTAGCTCTAGATCAGTGCTAGGAGGAAATTAAGAGAGTCCTTGAACAACTTTGTGTTTTTTGGCTTTCTTCACTTCTGGCCTTGCCAGACAGTAGTTGGCAGAGTTTGTCATCAGCTAGATCAGTGAAAGTGGACCAAGGACTAGTGTGGCAGGGCAGTAACTTAAACTTTAGGTACTGAATGGGAGGAGTGGGAAGACCCTGTGCCCAGGAAACAAGTTACAGGCACATTCTGTTTCTAATATAGTCTGCCTTCTTTCATAATCACTGAAGAAGAAACTAGAATAAACAGAAAAAGCATCTATGAACAGTCATATTTGAAAGGCGAAGATAAATTTATAAGCACGCATTTAAGGAAGGACAGTGCCATAGAAAATTATATCTATGCATCAGCAACAGATTGTTATGGAAAAAAACCATTTGAAGACATTACCAATGAAGTAGCTCCTCCCAAATATAAAATCCTCCAGGGCTAAAAAGACACAGATGAAGAGTGAATTAGCAAGATGATCAGGAATTCTTATATAATACAATAGGACAGAGATTTGAAAAGTGAGGGGAAAATTAAAGGAAATAGAGGATAGATTCAAGTCTAACATCTATTTAATGGGATTTATGGGCAGAGAAAAGAAATGTAGAAGAAAAAAGTCAAATACTACAACATTTCATAAAATTAAAGAATACCATAATCTTCAGATTTAAAAGGTCTTCTGTTCTAATTGATGGATATAGAAAGACCCATATCTAGATAAAATTTTAGAACATCAAAAATACAGAGAAAAATCTAAAAATCTTCCCAGAGAATAAAACATTGCTAGAAAGGACTGAAAATCAAATCGCTTCTACATTTTCATTGGTAACACCAGCTACTAGGGAGGCAACTGAGCAATATTTCAAAGTTAGAAGGAAAATAATTTTGAATCTGTCATTTCCTTCCCAACAAATTAGCATTTGAGTGAAAGAGCAAAATATATTTTTGACCATACAGTGCCTAAGAAACTATTACCCACAAACCTCTGACTGAAAGAATTATTAAAAGACAATTTCTCCTCTTGGATTTTTTTTTTCTTTACAGAAGTGGCATATAAGAAGCAGTGCATGAAGAAAACAGTAAAACTTGTCACAAAATTGTGCTTGTTGTTTTCTTTTTGAGGAAGAGGGAAAATACTGCCTCAGGTTCTTCGAACAGAATACTCTTTAAGCCTGATGCAATCAATATGATAGACACTAAATACACAAAAACACATTTAAGTTACCTTTAAGATCTTGAGTCACTCAGATATCCAAGGAAGGAAGTTGCCAACAAGTAACAGTTTTTTAAAGTTACGTGAAACTACATTGACCTTGGTTCTGAACTCAGAATGGCAGGTAGAAAGGATGGACATCTTGAAGGAGAAACAGGAAGTAAAAGCACCTTCAGATTTGTATCTGATATGTAGATGTTGATTAACTTTATAGTTTGATAGAAAAAGAAGCTTAAGGATATGTCTGTTAAAACTTGTAACAGTGAAAGAATAGAAATACAGCATAGAAATAATACATAAAATATCTGTCCTTTTGTGACTGGCTTATTTCCCTTAGCATAGTGTTTTCAGTGTTCATCTATGTTGTAGCCTGTGTTCAAATTTCATTCCTTTTTAGGCTGAATAATATTCTGTTGTATGTCTGTACCATGTTTTGTTTATCTGCTCATCTGATGATGAGTGTTTGAGTTGTCTTTACCACATGCCTAACTCCTGAATAATCCTGCTATGCTTATTACTATGCAAGTTTATTTTTTTTCTTCCAGTGTTTTTGGATATGTATAGTGGGTTACATGGTAATTCTGTGTTTAACTTTTTTGAGGAACCAGCATACTGTTTTCCACAGTGTCTGTACCCTTTTAATTCCTACTGGCTCAGGAGATCTGATTTCTCCTATTTTTACCAGGTCTTAATATTTTCCATCCTTTATTCTTACTGAACAACCACTCATTCTCATATCTCACTTTGGATTGTGAAAGTTAATTAATTGATCTCAGTTCAGTTCAGTCACTCAGTTGCATCTGACTCTTTGTGACCCCATGTACTGCAGCACTCCAGGCCTCCCTGTCCATCACCAACTCCCAGAGTTCACTCAAACTCATGTCCATTGAGTCGGTGATGTCATCCAGCCATCTCATCCTCTGTCGTCCCCTTCTCCTTCCACCGTCAACCTTTCCCAGCTTCAGAGTCTTTTCCGAGTCAGTTCTTCGCACCAAGTGGCCAAAATATTGGAGTTTCAGCTTTGGCATCAGTCCTTCCAATGAATATTCAGGACTGATTTCCTTTAAGATGGACTGGTTTGATCTCCTTGCTGTCCAAGGAACTCTCAAGCATCTTCTCCAACACCACAGTTCAAAAGCATCAATTCTTCAGCACTCAGCTTTCTTTATAGTCCAACTGTCCCATCCATGCATAACTACAAAACCCTTTAAGTAAAATATCACTATATCAGTTATTGTATGAATTATAGTTTGGAGTCTTGAGTTTCTAAAGAAGACTCCATGGTTTTAGTTCCTTATCCACTGCATATGTGATGTATACATAAGTTAAGTATAAGTAAAAGATTTAAGAAATTACTCATTACACAACTTAGATTGTCATTACAGTAATCTACTGTTGCATTGAATGATTGATACATAGTATGTATGTGTATACAAACATACATAGATATACACACATATATATAATGCATCTGTTTTCTTTTTTAAGGTACAAGAATTATTTATCCATGACTATGGAGAAATTTTTAACGTCCAGTTACCTAGTAAAGAAGAGCGGACACAGTTTTTTGAAGATTTAATTCTGAAGCAAGCTGCTAAGCCTCCTATATCCAAAAAGAAAGCAGGTTAGTTTCTGTATCAAAGTTAATATATAATAATTTTGAGAAAGTGGAAATGAAATATCAGTTAATGGCTTGCCATCTTCTAATAGTCACTCAGTTGTGTCTGACTTTGCGACCCCATGAACTGTAGCCTGCTAGGCTCGTTTGTCCGTGGAATTCTCTAGACAAGTTCTGGAGTGGGTAGACATTCCCTTCTACAGGGGATCTTTCTGACCCAGGAATCAAACCCGGGTCTTCTGCTTTGCAGGAAGATTTTTTACTACCTGAGCCACCAGGGAAGCTTCTAAGGTTGATACCTCTTACCTGTATTTCTTTGTATTTCTCATTAAAATATGCTGAAGTTCTTAAGGCATACAAGGCCTTTCATAGTATAGCCCTAATCATTGTGGAATTTGGCCTGGAATTCAGAGTATAGCCCCAGTCTGTCTTTCCAAGCCGATCTTTGATACTTTACTCTCTTCCTTCCTTTTCCTTACAAAGCACTCTATCTTTAAACCATACACAGCATATTTGTGTCTTTTCACAATTTCATTCATGCTTGTTCTCGTCAGTAATGCATCTGTCCTCAACCTTGTCTCTGTCTATGAAACTGTTTTTCCTTCTAGTATAATTCATGTTTTCCTTCTTAACATCTAGATAGAATTAATCGACTACCTTTATGATGTGCTGTACTTTTTTCATACTAATATGACATTGTGGTGATGTTATAATTATCTCTTACTACCTTAATGAATTGCCAACTTACGGGGGTAGCACTCTCATATTCCCTTTTTTATCCTGAGTAATTATTAGTCCATTCTGTTTAAACAAACTCAAACTATTGTCATATTTGAAACATACCACAGTTTTTCATTAGCTGAAAAATTAACTAGTCAAGATGACTTCCACGCACACAGGGAAATTCAAATTTTTTTTTTATTTTAATTTTTTTAAGTTTTGGAAGTATAACACATTTACAGGAAACTTGGAAAATATAGAACAAGGTTATGTATAGTTACACAGAGTTCTACTATATATACAATTTTTTTTTAGTAAGTAAATTAAGATTTTTAATTGGAATTTCAATATCAAACTCTCAAAAGCTAATAGAATGGTATACAGAGAAGTAGAAGGATATAGTAGACCTGAAAATCACTGTCAGCATAATGAAGATTTAAGTGTGATGTGACATGTACCAAGAGAGATCTTCAACTTAGCCATCAAAAGCCTCAATAAAATTAGACTGAAAAAAACACAGAGGATAATTGCAGAGAAGAAAGCATTTAAATGAGAAATTAGTATTAAAGATACTTTAAACAAAATCACATGTATTTGGAAATTAAATGTCTACTTTTAAATGATGGGTGTATCTAAGAAGCCATAACAAGGAAAATTACAAAATATTTGTAATACAATAAAGACAAAAAGAGAATTTAGCAGAATTTGTTGCTTGCAGCTGAAGCTGCTCAACACAGTTAAATACAATGTGGAGTCTTAAGATATGAAAAGAAGTAATGAACACTAGCATGAAATTTTGTGAAATTTGAACAAAATCTGTACTTTTGTTAGTAATACTGCATCATGTGTTGATTTCCTGTTTTTTGGTTTTTTTATAATATAGTATTTCTTTATATTCTCAGAATTGGATTAGAAGTTTCAAGCCTCATTCAATTTTTTTTTCCAAATCACTAAGATAATGAATTTTCTTTAGGAGTAATACTAGATACTAAACTGCATGGAACTGTATCAAAGTTTTGAGTGAATATAAATGTTTTGAGTGAATATAAATTAGATATCTGGCATTCTGTTCATACTAAGTCAAACAAGTGGAATCAAAATGTCATAAACTTTTTTATCTAGGCAAAAATTCATAAATTCTCTAAAATATATACTATATATATTTATATACAAAAGCTTTTCTATTACACTTGATAAAGGCTTGAGAAAGAATAACAACAACAAAGAGAAATGGAGAAATTAGAGAACATATCTAAATGAATGGGAACACTGAATATGAAATAGAAGAAGTGAAACTAGATAAAAATAAAACATCATCATATAGTCCAGTTGTTTTTAAACATGGCTGCTCATTAGAAACACATCTAGAGCTTCAGAGAAGAATAGCAATAACTGGGCATTGTATTTTTAAGAAATTCTAAGATAATTCTGTTATGCATCTGGATTTTAAAAAATAGTTACAAGTTTTTCTATTAAAGTAGTCATTTTAGTGATACAGAATTCTATTATTTTGTGTTGACCAATCATGATACAATAGTATTAAGGGAATAATAGTACATAACCATAATAGTAAAGATGTTTATCAGTTTTCGTAGTCAAGAGCCAGACAAAAAATAAAAGATAATTACAGTTGCAAGCCATAAAGGAAACATGATTAACTAAACACTTTAAAATAATTTTGTACAATTTAGGGATTAAGTAGAGTGATGTGGTAAGTGGAAGTGCATATATGTACATGTTCTTATCTGCCCAGCCAGTCTGTCTTTTGGTTGGTGCATTTAATCCATTTACAGTTAAGGTAATTATCAACATGTGTGATCCTATTATCATTTTCTTAATTGTTTGGGGTTTATTTTGTGTAGGTCTTTTCCTTCTCTTGTGTTTCCTGCCTAGAAAAGTTCCTTTAGTATTTGTTGTAAAGCTGGTTTGGTGGTGCTGAGTTCTCTTAACTTTTGCATGTCTGGAAAGCATTTGATTTCTCCATCAAATCTGAATGAGTCTTGCTGTGTAAAGTATCCTTGGTTGTAGGTTCTTCCCTTTCATCAGTTTAAATATATTGTGCCATTCCCTTCAGGCTCATAGAATTTCTGTTGAGAAATCAGCTGATAGCCTATAGGAGTTCCCTTGTATGTTATTTGTCATTTTTCCCTTGTTGCTTTTAATATTTTATCTTTATCTTTAATTTTCATCATTTTGATTACTATGTGTCTTGGTGTGTTCCTCCTTGGGGTGATCCTGTCTGGGACTCTATTCTGTGCTTCCTGGACTTAGTTGACTATTTCTTTTCCCATGTTAGAGAATTTTTCAGCTGTTATTTCTTCAGATATTTTCTTGGGTCCTTTCTTGCTCTCTCTTCTCCTAGGACCTGTATAATGTGAATGTTGGTGTGTTTAATGCTGTCCCAGAGGTCTCTAAGGCTGCTTCATTTCTTTTCATTCTTTTTTCTATCTGTTCTGTGGCAGTGATTTCCATCATCTCTTCTCCAGGTCTTAACCATTCTTTTGCCTCAGTTATTCTGCTGTTGATTCCTTCTGTAGCAGTAGGAATTGTTCTTCTGTTTGTTCTTTAGTTCTTCTAGGTCTTTGTTGCATCTTCTCAATTTTTGCCTCCATTCTTTTTCCAAGATCCTGGATCATCATCACTGTATTTATTCTGAATTCTTTTTCTGGAAGGTTGCCAGTCTCCACTTTATTTGGGTGTTTTTCTGAGGTCTTATCTTGTCCCTTCATCTGGGACAAAACTCTGCTTTTTCATCCTGGTTAACTTTCTGTAGTTTGGTTTTGGTTCCAGCCACTGTGGGATTGTGGTTCTTGTTGCTGCTTCTATCTGCCCTCTGGCAGAGGAGGCTAAGAGTCTTGTATAAGATTCCTGATGGGAGGGAGTGGTGGTGGGGAAAACTGAGTCTTGCTCTGGTGGGCAGGGCTGGGCTCAGTAAACTTATCCCACTATCCAGTGATGAGTGAGGTTGTGCTCCCTCCTTGTTAGTTGTTGGCCTGAAGTGACCTAGCGCTGGGGTCTGTGGGCTCTCTGGGAGGGTTAATGGTGACCTCCAGTGGGCCTTCGGCCAAGGGGCCTCCTCCGGGACTGCTACTGCCAGGGGCCCCCAGCCATGGCCCCCCATACCACCACAGGAGACGCTCTCAACACCAGCAGGTGGGTCTGGTCCAATCTCCTGTGAAGTTACTGCTCCTGTTTCCTGGATCATGGCGTGCACAGATTTTTATTCGTGCCCTCCAAGAGTGGAGTCTGTTTTCCCCAGTCCTGTGGAAGTCCTGTAATCAAATCCCACTGGCCTTCAAAGTCAGATTCCCTTGGGTTCCCCCATCTTTTTGCTGGATCGTCAGGTTGAGAGGCCCAACATGAGACTTAGAACCTTCACAACAATAGGAGAACTTCTTTGGCATTATTGTTCTCCAGATTGTGGGGTGCCCCCCTGGAAGGTAGGGATTTGATTTTATCGTGTTTGTGCCCCCTCCTGCCCTCTTGTTTCAACTTCTTTGTGTTTGGACATCTGGTATCTTTTTTTGGTGGTTCCAGCGTTCTTCTGTCAGTGGTTATTCAACAGCTAGTTGTGATTTTGGTGCTCTTGCAGGAGGAGATGAGTATACATCCTGCTGCTCCACCTTCTTGACGATGACATTTTTCGTAGTTAGGATATTCTTGTCCTGAAAATAAGCATTTTCAAGATTTTAATAGCCTCTTAAATGATTTTTAAATGATAATGACTCAGCAATTCACATTCCCAGTTACAAATTGCCAATTACTGCTGGAAGAGATGTAGAGGGTGAGATTGTGGTAGCTCTTCAGTATTCCAAATCCCCTGGTTCCTGACAGATAGAAGGAGGATAATTCCTGAAAGCTTGTCTGCTTGGTGTGCTGAATTTTGTCACCCTTGATCTGGTGGGAGAGCAGTAACTAACTTCCATTCACATAAAGTTTTGCAGGCCCTGGAGGTACTCCCTGTGGCACCACCACCTGAACCAAGACCACTGACAGCAGAAGAACTGAAACGACTAGAAGAACAAGAGGAAGATACATTTAGAGAACTGAGGATTTTTTTAAGAAATGTTACACATAGGCTTGCTATTGACAAGCGATTCAGAATATTTACTAAACCTGTTGACCCTGATGAGGTATTAATTTAGTCTTTGGATCAGAATGCTTCAGACTTAGAGAATATTTGAATAGCTTTATGTGTGTCCCTCTGTACACTCTGAACTTGCTTTCTTATTTGGAAACATCAAGTAGTATTCTCAGCACATAGAGGCTTCAAGAGTTATGTAAGGCATTTTCCTTTCCTGCAGAGCATAGACAATTAACTTTGCCCAACTCAAATGTTCTAGAAGTAACTTGAGAATGTCTTAATGCTACATGACATTCCTGTGATGTTCACAGTAAAGAATGCGGTCCTAAGTTGGCATTGAAGGGTGGGTGGCATTTGGATGAGCAAAGAGGCTTGCTTAAGTGTTACTGGAGATATAGGTACCCAAGAGTGAGAATGAATACAAAACAAAAGCCACCTTAAATACAGTGTTTCACATTAATATATTTTCATTATCTCTTACATATATATTCTCTCCTGTTTTGCCTGGCAGAAAAACTTGACTCAAATTTTTCAGTGTTAAGAGTTAGTTTGTGATTTGGTCATTTGTTTGAATTTTAGGTTCCTGATTATGTCACTGTAATAAAGCAACCAATGGACCTTTCATCTGTAATCAGTAAAATTGATCTCCACAAGTATCTAACTGTGAAAGACTATTTGAGTGATATTGATCTGATCTGTAGTAATGCTTTAGAATACAATCCAGATAGAGATCCTGGAGGTGAGCATTTAGTGGGTTTTATTTTATTTTGTTTTGTTTTTTTAACCTCAAGGAGTGGAATGAGGGCTGCTAACACTTAGTGAAGGGTGATTTTATACTTGGTGCTATATTAGAAGCATTTTACATTCACAGTGCCTTTCAATCCTAATGAAACACAAAATTGCATAACAGTTTAGCTTGTTTTTGTTTGTCAGTGTTCTTTCTCAAAGTAGGAAAATAAAAACTCTGTAATAAATTTGAAAGGATTTTTTTAGTTAAGACCATTACAATTTTTATTACAACAAAGTAATATAATACTTGCTAACAGACTAAGTCCCCCATTTCCTTTCTCCAAAGGTAAGTGTAAGTAAGTGTTAGTTGCTCAGTCGTGCCCAACTCTTTGCGACCCCATGGTCTGCAGCCCACTAGGCTCCTGTGTCCATGAGATGTTCCAGGCAATGATAACTGGAGTGGCTTGCCATTTTCTTCTCCAGGAGATCTTCCCGACCAGGGATTGAACCTGGGTCTCCTGCACTGCAGCCAGATTCTTTAATGACTGAACTACAAGGAAAGCGCCATCTCCAAAGGTGGATGCTGTTAAATTTAGGGCTATCTTTCCACACCTTTTCTATGCATAAAATGTATCCACAATCTACCTCACCTACACAGGCTATTAAATAAAATGATAAAGTAAGAGATTTTTAGGTGATAGATTTGTTTATATGTATAATGATATATTCAAATATCTATATATTTGTTATAAACTTACTGATTTCCAAAAAAATACTCTTTCGGGTTCTTTTTCTTAGCTTCTTGCTTTATGAATGCCCTATCCTTAACTGTGTTGCTGGATAATTTTTTTTAGTAGTTCTATTTCCTGTCTTGACTCTCTTTAACATAGGCATTCTGTTTTTAAATTTGTCATGCTTAAAAATTAGATTGATTTTCACCACTGAGACTTTACCAAACGATTTAAAAGCCCACTATTCTTTCCTCACCAGTCTTCTACCCCACCTTCCCTAGGCTCTGTCCCACAGTTCAGAGTTCTGGAGGTAGCAGTGGGCAACAGGCTGCCAAGTTGGGAAAACCCGTTAATTGTAGAAAGAAGGAAGCTTCTCCTGGAGGAAGTAGGCTTCTTCTGCTTTCTTGCAGTCATACTGCTGCTGCTTCCCGTTCTGACCATTCTGACAAATGTAAAATTACTTCAGGGCAGTGGTGTTCACACTTGAGATAGCACCAACATCTCCTTCAGGACATGCTAAGGTGCAGCTGGCCGGGCCCCGCCTCCACAGGTTTTGATTCTTTAGATTCAGGACTGGAGAATGTGCGTCGTGACAAATTTCCCCACGGTGCCAAGGCTACTGTACTGAATGAAGTTGGCCCGAGCTTGCTTCAGGTCATGTTAGAAGCCCTCGGCAGCATCCCTTCTGCTGTAACAGCCCTTCCTGTCTGCTGTAAACTGCAGCATCCTCCTGCCCTGCGAGGGGGACTGACCCAGCTGTTCAAGCAAATTTACATTCACTTATGATCTGCCTTTTTTTACCTCGAGACATATTCCAGTTCATGGCACTTAGACTCAGTTTAGGGTTTTTTTCCAGTGCTTCCTATGTAGTGTTGCTGTTTCATTGTCTTTGTTTAGTTTCTCAGTCAGTGTTGTAACATCCTCTATATCTCTGCCAAAATTGTTTCACATCCCCGGTTCACTCAGACCCTGATAGCCTTCCTTGCTGTTTTTGTGTCAGTATTGTTGTTTAGTTTTCCTGTTGGCTGACTCTTACATTTTTCTTGGTGTTTCAGAGGGATTTAGCTAGGACAGGACAATGAAATTGGGTTTAGTCTGCTATGTGGAATCAAATGTCCAGAACATTAGATGAGCATCAAAACCAGAAACAACACAGTTCCAGTAACTTTTACTATTCATGGTGGAAGTAAAAAACAAATTGTAATGGCTATAATCTTAGCCCAACATGTAAAATTAATTTTTGTTGAATTATTAAAAGGAAACCGTTTTAAAATTCTTTCTTTATTCCATAGATCGTCTTATTAGGCATAGAGCCTGTGCTTTAAGAGATACTGCCTATGCAATAATTAAAGAAGAACTTGATGAAGACTTTGAGCAGCTTTGTGAAGAAATTCAGGAATCTAGAAAGAAGAGAGGTAGGAAAATGATTTGGCATCAGAAAGAGATGCTTTAAATGTATTGAGTACTCATAATTCTCCATGTAATTTTTATATCTGAAAATTTTATTTGATATTCCGCATGTCTATTTATAAGGTTGTAGCTCTTCCAAATATGCCCCATCTTACTACCATGTAATGCCAAAGCAAAATTCCACTCCTGCTGGTGATAAAAAATCAGATCCAGAGCAAAGTGAAAAGCCCAACAGGCCCAGTACTCCTATGGCTTGCAGCACTCCTGGTAAGTGCACTTGGGGGATTTTTACTTAGGAAATTCTAGCCTTTATTCTCTTCTGATGCTGTTTACTTTCTCCCTCAGTTTCCTTTGTCTATATTGATGCCACTCGTTACATTGATTTCATTTCTATTAAGGCACCTTTGCATTCTTAAATAAACCCATGCTTGCAGTGAGGTACCATTTGCAATTCACCATTCAGTTTACAGTCTAATTGTGGGTTGACTTGATTTGAAACAGATTTTTGCTTCCTATAATCCTAATCTATTTCCTGTTCCCTCTTTATTCTTAGGGTATAACTCCACAGAGTACCCACCAAATTCTGTGGGTTTTCCAAGGCCTCTTCTTTGGCAGGCTCCTAATTCCAGTTTTTGCTTTTAAAGCTCTATGAATATCAGACTATCCTCAGCTTCTTAGCCTCTCAGCTATTCATCTGTTTCTCAAGATTTGGGTGCCATAATTCTTCAGTGCTTTTAAATGAATGTTCATAGAAACTATTCATAATAGCCCAACTAATGCCGATCAACAGTAGAATGGAAAAATATGAATTATTATACAGAAGTGAGAATTATTAAATTTCACATAAATACAACACTATGGATGACTTTCCCAAATATGAGATTGCAGAGTGGTTATACTGTGTCTAGGCAGAAGTTTTAATCTCTGTATACCATAGTTTCTTCATCTGTAAAATGATGTTGAGGAATGGTAGCACACCTGATCAGGTTAAAGTGGGATTTCAATGAGTCAGCACATATGAAGACCTTAGAAGAGTTCCTACTTCATGGTAAGCACTCAATAAGTGTAGGCTGTTTTTAGTCTTGCCCTTTCTTCAGTTCATTCCTCATACTACTGCCAAAATTACCTTTGCAATATGTGCATTAAAAAAATTCATACCATTGTTGGAGTTTCCTGAGATGGAAGGGAGGTTCAAGAGGGTGGGGATATATGTATGCTGCTGCTGCTGCTAAGTTGCGTCAGTCGTGTCCAACTCTGTGCGACCCCATAGACGGCAGCCCACCAGGCTCCCCCGTCCCTGGGATTCTCCAGGCAAGAACACTGGAGTGGGTTGCCATTTCCTTCTCCAATGCATGAAAGTGAAAAGTCAAAGTGAAGTCGCTCAGTCGTGTCTGACTCTTTGCGACGCCATGAACTGCAGCCTACAAGGCTCCTCTATCCATGGGATTTTCCAGGCAAGAGTACTGGAGTGGGGTGCCATTGCCTTCTCCGGGGATATATGTATACTTATAGCTGATTTCATGTTTGACAGAAAACAACAAAATTCTGTAAAGCAATTATCCTTCAATTAAAAAATAAAAGAAAAAAATTCATTTCTTTCCCTCCTTAGAATTATTGAACTTTTAAAAAAATTATTCAGGATGAAATCCAAATTCCTTAGAATAACAGGTCATTGCCCACTTTCTGCCTTCTCACAGTACTACTTTTGTTCATCTATTCCAGCCATACCATACTATGGTGATATCTCAGATTTCCCTCTTAATATCTCAGGAGGTATTTTTTCCTCCATTTAACTTAAGACTTTAAAAAGTTGTTGAATGTTCTCTTACTCTTTTTCTTAAATTCTTTGAAGCTCAGTTGAAGAGAAAAATCCGCAAAAAATCAAAGTGGTACTTGGGCACCATAACTAAACGAAGGAAGATCTCACAGGCAAAAGATGACAGCCAAAATGTCACAGGTGACAAAATTGAGAGTGATACAGAGGAAAATCAAGATACAAGCGTAGACCACAATGAGACCGGAAACACGGGGGAGTCTTCAATGGAAGAAAATGAAAAGCAGCAAAATGCCTCTGAAAGCAAAATAGAATTAGAAAATAACAATTCAAGTTCTTGTATTGAGAATGAACCTGAAGAATCTGGAAAGACTACAGCGTGTACAGAATTGAGGAAAGATAAGATGGCTTATAATGGAGATGCTTCTAGCTCTCGAATAATAGACATTTTTGATGAAAATGAAGCAAAAGGTAAGTCTCAGTGAAGCAACTTGCTAATTTTAAAAGATGTTTCATTCAGGGTTCTTTAACAGTTAATTGCATCTCAGTTTACTCTTCTTCCTTGTTTTTCAGAGTACAAGAGTTAATTAGGGAAGATGGCATTATTTTATTTAATAAGATTAAACTATTAGTATTAAATAGTAATAAGATATCATTATTTTATTAAATAACAGTAAATGACTGTAGTTAAAAGCACACTATAGTGGGACTTCCTGGTGCAGTGGCCGAAACTGTGTTCCCAATGCAGGCAACCTCGGTTTGATCTCAGGACAGGAAATTGATCCCACATGCCACAACTGAGACCTGGTGCAGCCAAATAAGTAAACACTTTTTTAAAAAGCACAGTCAGCATCAAACAGACCTGGATTTGAGCCTCTAGTCCACTGCTTAGTAGCTTGTGACCTTGGTTAGGATTCTTGCCCCATCAACCTCAGTTTTCTCATTTGCAAGATTGGGGGTAGATAGTGCTGGGTATAAGATATTCTGAGGATTGGATAAAGTAATCCGTCTAAAGCATGTGGCAAAGTGCTTGGCTATACAATTTTTAAAACCTGGCAGGATACCCTCTCATTTTTAAGCAGGATAAGCAGTTTCCTATGATTTCTTGCTGAGTGATGTGAAACAACTGTTACTCACCCCCATCATTCCTCTATCCCTATTGTAGGTGAAATCCCAGATCATTTATACTGTATTTATTCTAATGGTCCTGCTCCCAAAGATTTTCATTTAGAATTGTCTTCTGTCTGTATCTTCTTGAACCTTTGGCATTAGATTTGTTTGGTTTTTGGAAAAGCCAAACATTTAGTCTTACAAAGCAAAAAAAGAAGGGTTAATAAGGTCAAAAATTTGTTTTGGTCAAAAACAAGTATTGGCTAAGTTAATGAGACTGGTTTCCTTCAGTGGCTTATATGATTAATATTTTTCGAAGACTTCCTTGAAATGAGTTCTAGTGTGTTTGAGTAATCTTAGAATGGTTTAGGATATATCCTTTTGAATGTGGATATTCAAAATGTTAATCCTCTGACTGTAAAATTTTGTATGTTCTATTTAAGTTCAGCATTTATTTTTGTTTTATCATTATCTTTTCTAAAAGAACACTATTTAGTGAGACCAGGCACCTATTTACACTTGTCAGGAGATTTGGGTTCTTGTCCTGGCCCTTAGAATGGTTAGGTCTATTGACCTTAGAAAAGCCTCTTCACTTTTCTTTGGGCCTTGTTCTTTGGCCTCTTAGTTAAGTAAATTGTTATAAATCAGGGATAGGCAAACTTTATCTAACGGGCCAGATACAACTACTCAATCCTGCTGGAAAAGCCATATTGACACACTTTATATAAAGTGGATGTGGTTGTGTTCTAATAAAACTTGATTATGGCAGTAGACCAGATTTAGCTTATGTATAGTAGTCTGTACTGACACCCCTTCCAGCTCTTAAATATCATTAATTTTTTTTTTTTTTATGTGCTATACAGCATGTGGGAATCTTAGTTCAATCCCAGTGACCAGGGATGGAGAAGGCAATGGCATCCCACTCCAGTACTCTTGCCTGGAAAATCCCATGGACGGAGGAGCCTGGTGGGCTGCAGTCCATGGGGTCGCTAAGAGTCAGACACGACTGAGTGACGTCACTTTGACTTTTCACTTTCATGCATTGGAGAAGGAAATGGCAACCCACTCCAGTGTTCTTGCCTGGAGAATCCCAGGGACGGGGGAGCCTGGTGGGCTGCCGTCTATGGGGTCACACAGAGTTGGACATGACTGAAGCGACTTAGCAGCAGCAGCAGCAGTGACCAGGGATTGAACCTGTGCCCCCTGCAAGGGAAGCTCAGAGTCCTAAGCACTGGTTTGCATATATGCATGCTCAGTCTTTGTGACCCTATGGACTGTAGCCTGCCAGGCTCCTCTCTCCATGGGATTCTCCAGGCAAGAGTACTGGAGTAAGTTGAATTTCCTTCTCCACCTAACCACTGGACTGCCAGGAAATTTCCTGTCCTTAATTTTTGAGTGTGTAAATGGTAGCATCTTAATTTTAGAGTCAATAAATGAGAACAGGGATTTGTGTTTAAGTAAATATGTCCTGCTGCTTAATTAGCCTAATGTTTATTTTAGGCATTATAAAATGTCTGTGAAACAGTAATTATGTTTTCATTCTAGAAATGTGTGTTCTGCGAATGACTCGAGCTAGACGTTCCCAAGTAGAGCAACAGCAGCTCATCAGTGTTGAAAAGGCTTTGGCAATTCTTTCTCAGCCCACACCCTCACTTGTTGTGGACCATGAGCGACTGAAAGTATGTAAATTAAAATCACAATGCTTTCATTGTATGAATTAGAAACATAACTCGCCAAAAGCGGGATTGTAATAGTACATTATTTCAATTTGGCTTGCAATAATATATTTTATAGAAGGATAAACTTGGTATAGTTTGACATTACCAATGAAACTCAGTAACTTTCATTAAAGCAGTGATTGAAGATGACTAGTGTATTAACATTACTGTTTTTGACATATTAATACTTGTTTATACCACTTATCCCATACATTGTTTGTATGACCATACCTATGACCATTTTAGTTGGTTTTTACTTAACCATGGTTGCATGTTTTTGTTGACTACAAGGCAATGGAATATCATGATAGGACCAGAATTGAGGAATCACAGAAATTCAGTAGGTCCATTTCAGTCATGACAAAAAACCCCGATCAGATGAAAAACCTTTTTTGAAGAAAAGAACCCTAAAGTGGTGCAGTAGTTCATCATTTATTTCCTGTCTCTTTTTGTTTCACATAACAATTAATTCTAGCATATATTAATCATAGTGACATAAAATATTCTACAAAAAGGCCTTTCTTCTTGTTAGTCTAGTTTGAGATTATTTTTTAACTTGTCTGAAGAGACTGGTGGCTGTAATTGAAACTGGCAGCCTCATCAGCTGTAGTTTTTAGGATGAGAGGCCAGAGTCATAGAATGTTGATAAAGGTAGCTTGCAGTTGAATGTCAGAACCACTGTTGGAGACTGCAGTGTCTTATCAATGACTTGATCTGCCCTCTGTCTGGCTTATATGCTAAAAATGTCCCCAAATCTTCAAAATTAAAATGTCTCTGGGAATTTCTCTCACATATGTAAACACTTATGTTTTCTTTTAGAATCTTTTGAAGATTGTTGTTAAAAAAAGTCAAGAATACAATATTTTCCAGTTGGAAAATTTATATGCTGTAATCAGCCAATGTATTTATCAGCATCGCAGGGACTATGACAAAACAGCACTCGTTCAGGTAAACCCATCTATATGAGAAATTAACTGATTATAAAAATTTCTAAATACCATTTTTTAATGTGTGGTATTATGAATTATTTCTAGGTACAACTATATTTTGTACTTTTTAAAATCTAGCACCTAAATTCGGAAAAGCAATGGCACCCCACTCCCAGCACTCTTGCCTGGAAAATCCCATGGACAGAGGAGCCTGGTGGGCTACAGTCCGTGGGGTCGCTAAGAGTCGGACATGACTGAACGACTTCACTTTCACTTTTCACTTTCATACATTGGAGAAAAAAATGGCAACCCACTCCAGTGTTCTTGCCTGGAGAATCCCAGGGATGGGGTAGCCTGGTGGGCTGCCATCCCTGGGGTCGCACAGAGTTGGACACAACTGAAGCAACTTAGCAGCAGCAGCACCTAAATTAGCTTGTGTTTCTTTAATAAGCAGTGGAACACTGAAGTATCTATAAACTATGAAAAATCTTTTTTGTGTGTGTATGAATGAAAATATATAGCTCATTTTTAAGACAGACTTAAGATAGGCCTATTTGTCTGTCTTTAGTCTGCTTTATAGTGGATGTGTGTGCTTAGTCACTGTCGTGTCCAACTCTTGGTGACCCCCATGGACTGAAGCCTGCCAGGCTCCTCGTCCATGAGATTCTCCAGGCAAAAGTACTGGAGTGGGTTGCCATGCCCTCCAGGGCATCTTCCCAACCCAGGGATCGAACCCAGGTCTCCCGCATTGCGAGGTGGACTCTTTACCATCTGAGCTACCAGGGAAGCCCTTATAGTAGATATTCGAGTACTAATGTTTAAAAATAGATATTGACTAATACCTATATAGTATTTCATATACACACACACACACACACAACTCGCTACCTACTATATACCTACTAGTATATAATATATACAGTATTTAGTATATCTAGTAAAGTATACTGTGGTATCTATACAGTATAAATATATGTAACAGTAGTACCTATAAACTGTTAATATCTGTAAGTACACCAGTGCCTTGGTTAATAACTATATGAATTTAATGTAAGATGAAAGCATCTCAGACTTTAATTCAAAAGGGATTTAAATAATGAAGTCCCATCAGTGTTAACAGTCTATGTGATAGTCATAAATACTGAACAAAATTTGTTTCTCTGTCAGTTACATACATGGTAATGATGTCCTTAAGGTTGTTTGGTGCAAAAGAAAACCAGCACTGGAGTAATGTTCTTTAGTTTTTTCTGCATTGAAACTTACTGTTTTTCCCTCCTATCCTTTATCTAGAAAATGGAACAAGAAGTAGAAAACTTCAGTTGTTCCAGATCATGATGTCATGGTACCAAGTATTTTTTATATTCACTTCCTATTTAATTCACCTTTGTCGTGTTGACATAACTGATGCAAGATGAAATCCTGAATCTCTAAGGAAAAGAGTAAAATAGTAATTAAAAATATTTAAACTTTTCTGGTATTTATATACATGTGTAAGATAAATTACAGAGATAACTGATAAATATTTGATTGAGCAAGTCATTGTAGTAATAATATTGCTATTGTTATCAGTAAAGTGTGGCCAACTCCTAATAAAGTTTATTTTGATAATTAATGTTTATGACACTTAGGAGTAATTAGTGACACTGATAGTTTTTGTTTTAAGCACTTTTAATTTTATCCTTCCTAAAAATAGTTTATTGTGTCAGACTAGAAACTACTTAACCATTGTGTCTTTGCCATCATTTCTGCCTTTAGCATCTTCTGCAAATTCACTTAAAAGCTCATGCTTGAGTCATCATTTGCAGGAGGTCCCCTGAACAACTTCTAGGTGAATCACAGTTCTGTACTTGAATATCAAAATTAATGCTTTTTAAACATTTTTTATCATTTAATTTGGATTAATAAAAAATTTTAAATGTTTTTGTTTTACTTTTATGATTATACATACAACAAATGTATTAACGACTACTTTGTTAAATATCTTTTTACTTAACCATTGTGTCTTTGCCATCATTTCTGCCTTTAGCATCTTCTGCAAATTCACTTAAAAGCTCATGCTTGAGTCATCATTTGCAGGAGGTCCCCTGAACAACTTCTAGGTGAATCACAGTTCTGTACTTGAATATCAAAATTAATGCTTTTTAAACATTTTTTATCATTTAATTTGGATTAATAAAAAATTTTAAATGTTTTTGTTTTACTTTTATGATTATACATACAACAAATGTATTAACGACTACTTTGTTAAATATCTTTTTAACAATGCAAAGTTTTTATATATGAAAGCTATTTATATCCTTCTTAGGTTGTATTTTATAGATACCTTTTGTATACAATTATATAAATGTAAATATTATGAATTTTGTATTAATGATACCAAAAATGCATTTCTTAAAGCAATAAAAGCGTTCACCACCATGCATTTCCTCCCTCTCCCATTTTATTTCTTTTCTTTGAGACATTCTAGTATTCTTTGCAAAACTTCTTTTGAGGGGAATAGGGGATAATGATCTTGTGAGAGATTCTGGATTCCAATACAGTTTCTGAGTTAAAGTGCTTTTTGTTGTTTTATCTGGATATTTTATTTAAAGACTTCTGAAACTCAATAATTCAGATACCTTAATTAGTAGATACTGTCTTATGTAATGCATAATGGAATGCTAGTCACTAAAAATATTTAAGTGTATGTATATTCCTGGATTCACACATGCGCGCGCGTCTTCATTTTTAGTGAAATTTATTGTAACTTATTCTAGATTCATGCTTTTGTAACTAGGATTTTATTTTGTATGTATAGCTTCTGCAATAAATTGTAAAGGTAAAAATTGCTTCTCAATACTATTTCTTAATTATTTTGTAATGTCCTAAAAATAATTCAGTGTGAAACAAGTGCATTTATGTTTATGTAAATTTTATTTTGTATATTTATATATATAATCTGGCTATTATATATATATACACTTATATATAAAAGTATAATCAGTAATTTAGACAGGAAAAATAAATAGCATCCAAATTTAAAAGGAAGAAGTAAAACTGTATTCACAGGTTATTTTACATATGGAAAACCCTAAAGTATCCACAAAATATTGGTTAGAGGTAATAAATTTGACAAAGTTGCAGGATAGAAGATCATTATAGAAATCTGTTGTATTTCTGTATACTAGCAACAAATGATGCAAAAAAGGAAACTAAGAAATAAATTTCCATTTACAATAGCATCTAAGTCAGTAAGATACCCAGGAATAAATTTAACCAAAGAGGTGCAAATTTGTACACTGATAACTACAAAATGTTGCTGAAAGAAATTAAATAAGACCTAAGTAAATGGAAAAGAGATCCTGTACTCCTGTATTGGAAGACTTGATGTTAAAATGATGGTATTTCCCAAAACAGTCTGCAGATTTCATGCAATACCTTTCAAAATCCCAATGGCCTTTTTGCAGAAATGGGAAAGTCAATCCAAAATTCATAATGAAACTGCAGGGGACCCTGAATAGCCAAAAGAGTCTTGAAAAAAGAGGAAGTTGGAAGACTTGTACTTCTTTATTCCAAACTTTACACGAAGTTACATTAATAAGACAGTGTGGTATTGGCATAAAGGATGGACATACAGATCAATGGAATAGAGTTGAGAGTTTAGAAAGAAGTCTGTATCTGTGGTCAGTTGATTCTAACAATGGTGCCCCAGACCGTTCAATGGGGAAGAATAGTGTCTTCAACAGATGGTGCTGGGGAAGCAATATTCACATGCCAAGGGATGAAGCTGGACTTCTGCCCCACACCATATATAAAACTTAACACAAAATGGATAGAAGACCTAAATTAAGAGCTAAAACTATAAAATTCTGTAGATGAAAACAAGACCACAAATTTGATGATGATTTCTTAAATGTGGCTCAAAAAATAGCAACTGAAGGAAAATCAAATTCATCAAAATTAAAAATGTTCATGGTTCTACATATAGTATCTATGTTACAATTATTACATAATTATGTACTTTAATATAATAATATCTTAAAACTCAACAAGAAAAAGACAATCCAGTAATGGCTGTTTATGATGACTTAACAGTTTAGAGGAGTACTGGTCAGATATTTTGAAAGATCCCCCTCTTTGGGAATTAGCCTGTTTTTCTCATGATTAGGTGGAGATTATCGGAGAGGAAGATCACAGAGGTAAAGTGATCATACCAAGGTTACATACTCTCAATGTGAGTTATGACTTGATCGACCTTGATCACTTGGCAGAAGTAGTGTTTCTCTCCATTATGAAATTACTCTTTGGGTACTGTGCTCTGGAAGGTCACTGTGTAGCTCAGTCTTAGAAAAGAGAAGTTGTGTTCTGTCCCCCCTCACCCTTTTTTTTTTTAACTGTTTTTATCAGCCATCCCTGTTAAGTGTGCACTGTGGGATCAACTGAGATTATTTGTCTCATTATCTTCTCTTCAGTACCAACCCCCTGCCATGTAACACACAGAATACATTTTTACTCAAAATAATGCAATTGAGAGATTACATAATTCTATAATATCTATAGAATCTTACTAAGATTCTGTAATAAAAGGGCCTTTACTAGGGCTTGAGCATACAGTAACTATTTACTGATAGATATTATATGAGGGGTAAAAACTCCATTTTTAATTGACCTACAGTTGATTTGTAATGTGTTAGTTTCATGTGCCATCCCTGTTAAGTGTGCACTGTGGGATCAACTGAGATTATTTGTCTCATTATCTTCTCTTCAGTACCAACCCCCTGCCATGTAACACACAGAATACATTTTTACTCAAAATAATGCAATTGAGAGATTACATAATTCTATAATATCTATAGAATCTTACTAAGATTCTGTAATAAAAGGGCCTTTACTAGGGCTTGAGCATACAGTAACTATTTACTGATAGATATTATATGAGGGGTAAAAACTCCATTTTTAATTGACCTACAGTTGATTTGTAATGTGTTAGTTTCATGTATACAGCAAAGTGATTCAGATATATATATATATATATATATATATATGCATCAGTGTTTTCCTTTTTATCTGCTGCCTGGAAAATATATATTTATATTTTTAAAAAAATATTTCTAGGGACTTCTCTGGTGGTCCAGTGATTAAGATTCCTATTGGTTAAGACTTCCAATGCAGAGAGCATGGGTTCAGTCCCTGGTAGAAGAACTAACATCCCACATGCCACGTGGTGCAGCCAAAAAATATATTTATCAAATATTATATAAGCAGAGAGGGGCAGAAGTGCTCTCAGCCCTTCCCTTCCAAAGACCTTTCCCAGATATTGTTCACACTTCCTTTTTTTTCTCATTGGCTAGAACTTAAGTCCCATGGCCACATTTTGTTGCAATGAAATAGAGAGGAAATAGCTGGAATTTCAGAAACTATCTTGGGGCTGTGAGGTGACCTTAATGATGGGAAGATTCAGGGACAATAATGTTTTTAATGCTTAGGGTCATCTTTAGGACATATTGCTTGTTGCTTATAGGAAGTAAAAGCTGAAAAAGTAAGGAACCACTGAGTCCTTGAACACACAGGTGGCGTGGCCAAATGGACTCAAAAGCTTTTCTTAGGTGGTCTAGAGAAATGACTGGCTAGAGACAGAGGAGTCAAAAGAAAGACCTATGAGGCATTTTTGTGAAGACTTGGTAAGACCTTGCTTAGTAATACAGTGCATATTAAATAAGATAATTCCATTGTGGCTTCCCCGGTGGCGCTAGTGGTAAAGAACCTGCCAGCCAATGCAGGAGACATTAGGAGATACGGCTTCAATCACTAGGTTGGGGAGATCCTCTGAAGGAGGAATGCAGCAAGAGCTCCTGACTGGTTCGTTTTCTACTCTTTGCCCTCTGCCATCCATTCTCCACCTAGTAGCCAAAATATTCTTTGAAGGAGCTCAGGTCTGATGGCATCATTTTCTCATACTCACTGTTTCCCATTACAGATCATTGTTATGGCGCCTGCATATCTCTCAGCTTTCTCTCCCCACTCTTGTGGTTCATGACACTCTAGCCACACTTAGACTTTTTTCAGTTCTTTCTTTCTACCTCTGGGCTTTCTCATCCTTGTCTAGAATGCCCTTCCTTTCTCCAGTGCATATCGAACTCCTACTCCTATGCTTTATTTTCAGCATAAAGTAACCAATTAAGAGAAGTTACCCCCTCCCAACACCAAAATCAGATTGATTATATTCTTTGCAGCCAAAGATGGAGAAGCTCTATACAGTCAACAAAAACAAGACCA
>SJXQ01012009.1:327707-363325 GCA_006408695.1 Aepyceros melampus | reverse complement strand
TCAAATGCTTATATCTTTTCTTTTCTCCTTTGTTTTTTGCCTCTCTTCTTTTCACAGCTATTTGTAAGGCCTCCCCAGACAGCCATTTTGCTTTTTTGCATTTCTTTTCCATGGGGATGGTCTTGATCCCTGTCTCCTGTACAATGTCAAGAACCTCTGTCCAAGTTCATCAGGCACACTATCTATCAGATCTAGGCCCTTAAATCTCTCACTTCCACTGTATAATCATAAGGGATTTGATTTAGGTCATACCTGAATAGTCTTCCCTGGTGGCTCAGAGGTTAAAGCGTCTGCCTCCAATGCGGGAGACCTGGGTTCGATCCCTGGGTTGGGAAGATCTTCTGGAGAAGGAAATGGCAATCCACTCCAGTATTCTTGCCTGGAGAATCCCATGGATGGAGAAGCCTAGTAGGTTACAGTCCATGGGGTCGCAAAGAGTCAGACACGACTGAGCGACTTCACCTCAACTCACCTGAATAGTCTAGCGGTTTTCCCTACTTTCTTCAATATAAGTCCGAATTTGGTAATAAGGAGTTCATGATCTGAGCCAGAGTCAACTCCTGGTCTTGTTTTTGTTGACTGTATAGAGCTTCTCCATCTTTGGCTGCAAAGAATATAATCAATCTGATTTCGGTGTTGACCATCTGGTGATGTCCATGTGAAGAGTCTTCTCTTCTGTTTTTGGAAGAGGGTGTTTGCTATGACCAGTGCATTTTCTTGGCAAAACTCTATTAGTCTTTGCTCTGCTTCATTCCATCTTCCAAGGCCAAATTTGCCTGTTACTCCAGGTGTTTCTTGACTTCCTACTTTTGCATTCCAGTCCCCTATAATGAAAAGGACATCTATTTTGGATGTTAGTTCTAAAAGGTCTTGTAGGTCTTCATAGAACCGTTCAACTTCAGCTTCTTCAGTGTTACTGGTTGGGGCATATACTTGGATTACTGTGATATTGAATGGTTTGCCTTGGAAACGAAGAGAGATCATTCTTTCAGTTTTTAGACTGCATCCAAGTACTTCATTTTGGACTCTTTTGTTGACCATGATGGCTACTCCATTTCTTCTGAGGGATTCCTGCCTGCAGTAGTAGATATAATAGTCATCTGAGTTAAATTTACCCATTCCAGTCCATTTTAGTTCTCTGACTCCTAGAATGTCGACGTTCACCCTTGCCATCTCTTGTTTGACCACTTCCAATTTGCCTTGATTCATGGACCTGACATTCCATGTTCCCATGCATTATTGCTCTTTACAACATTGGACCTTGCTTCTATCACCAGTCATATCCACAGCTGGGTATTGTTTTTGCTTTGGCTCCATCCCTTCATTCTTTCTGGAGTTATTTCTCCACTGATCTCCAGTAGCATATTGGGCACCTACTGACCTGGGGAGTTCCTCTTTCAGTATCCTATCATTTTGCCTTTTCATACTGTTCGTGGGGTTCTCAGAGCAAGAATACTGAAGTGGTTTGCCATTCCCTTCTCCAGTGGACCGCATTCTGTCAGACCTGTCCACCACGACCCCCCCATCTTGGGTTGCCCTGCAGGCATGGCTTAGTTTCATTGAGTTAGACAAGGCTGTGGTCCTAGTGTGATTAGATTGACTAGTTTTCTGTGAGTATGATTTCAGTGTGTTTGCCCTCTGATGCTCTCTTGCACCACCTGCCATCTTACGTGGGTTTCTCTTACCTTGGGCGTGGGGTATCTCTTCATGGCTGTTCCAGCAAAGCGCAGCCGCTGCTCCTTACCTTGAATGAAAGGTATCTCCTCACCACCGCCCTTCCTGACCTTCAACGTGGGATAGCTCCTCTAGGCCCTCCTGCGCCCAGGCAGCCACCCCTCCTTTGACGTGGGGTGGCTTCTCCCGGCTGCTGCCCCTGGCCTCGGACATGGCGTAGCTCCTCACGGCCGTTCCTGCGCCATCGCAACCTGGCACCCTCGGCCGCTGCCCGTGACCTCGGACGCGGGGTAATTCCTCTTTCTGCCGCCCTTCGGGCATGGGGTCCTCTCGACTTCTGCCCCTGACTTTGGACGTGGGGTAGCTCCTCTCGGCTGCGCTTAGTGCGCTGGTCGCAGCCTCCTGCGCTACAGTCTATGGGGTTGCAAAGAGTTGGACACGACTGAGTGACTTCACTTTCACTTTCAATACAATAATAGTGACATAGGTATACATTTGTGAAATGACCACCACAATCAATATAATTAACATTTCCATCATATCCCCAGTGTTCCTTCTCCCTTTTTTCATCTCTCCCTGCCATCGCTGTCCCAATCTGTCCCTTCTTGAGAAAACTGATTTGCTTTGTATTGGTATAGATGAGTCAGCTTTTTGTAGAGTTTTTATACATGAGATCACACATTCTGGTACTCTTTTTTTAAGGGATGGAGGGCATTACTTCTTTTACTCTGTATGATTATTTTAAGATCCATCTGTTTTTTGGTATGCATAAAAAGTTTGTCTTTTTTATTGCTGAGTACTGTTTCACTATACAGATGTGCCACAATTTTGTCCATTCACCTAATGATGGCCATCTGGATTCCTTCTAGTTTTTGGCTGTTACAGATAAAGCTACAGTTTCTAGCTGCTATGATAGAGCTGCTGTAAACATTGTGTGTGTTTAAAAATTATTTCATTTTTGAATTTTACTACTTATTGGCAATCATGACTGTTGACTCTTTATCATATAGCAGTATTTTTATGCACATTCCCTAACAATTTTATAATTAGGGAAGACTATGAAAACATTTTATTTTAAACCATTTCCTACATTTTACCCATTTTACTCTCTGAGGTATTGATTATAGGAAAAAAAGATCTCATTTTGAATTTTGAGATCTTCACAGTCTGGCTAGCATTATCTTACTTTTTGTAATATCACTAAATAAAAATTTTAAATGTAACTGAATTTAAAGCCTGTAGTCCATAATTAACCAAAGAGCTTATGCAAATACTTTCTTTGCTATAATGATGTTATGATGAATATTTTTCTAAAGAGAATAAATGTTTTCTAATGGCCATATTTTATTTCCAGAAATAAGTGTGGCAGTTGAAATCTTAGTTATCAAATTTTCTTTAAACAAGAAAATATAGAAAGGAGCCCATAATGCAATACTTAAAAAAGAAAATTGAGACATTAACTTGTAATTTTTATCATTTGGAAGACTTTACTGTTATTTTTATACTTTTTTATTTTTTACATCTTATTACTTTATAGAGTTGACTTTTAAAAGCAATGCTTTATTTAATTTGGCTGTGCCATGATGCTTGTGGGATCTTAGTTCCCCTACCAGGGATTCAACTTGGGCCCTCGACAGTGAGAGCACAGAGTCTTAACCACTGGACTGCCAGGGAATTTCCTAAAAGGAATGCTTAATATGCAATAAAATTTCAACCTTCTGAAAAAATATTCCAAGTCTCCATTTTTAACAAAAAGTATGCGAAGCTTAAAACTTGTTCCCTTATTCCTACTTACTGGTCCTTAATAAATTGTGTTTATGTGTGTGTATATGTGTATGAACATATACCGTGGCACATGCACATATATAAAGCACCATTCTAAGACAGTAAAAACTACCTGTTTATGATATAGTACTATGTTAAATTTATAGTCTACTAAGAATGGAGTTTTAATCTTTAGGTAGTTTCTTTCTTTTTTCCTTCAATTTTTGCTGTCCTGGCTCTTCATTGTAGTGCACAGGCTTTTCTGTGGTTGCAGCACATGGGCTCAGAATTATGGCATGCGGGTTTTCTAGTTGCACTATGCAGGTTCTCTGGTTGTGGCATGCAGGCTTAGTTGCCCTGTGGTATTGGAATCTTAGTTCCCTGACCAGGGATTGAACCTGCATACCCTGCATTGGAAGGCAGATTCTTAGCCACTGTACCACCAAGGAAGTTGTCAGGTAGTTTCTTTTAAAGTAGAGTGTCCCTAATGTTATTTACTTTAATAGCAAATATATAACTTTGACACAAATACATACACAGTTCTATCTGTTGGTGTGTTTTCTTAAAAGGCACTGTATTACACAGTTTTCTGTACTGAGAACTTTTGTTATGGGTGAGGTAAGGAGGATATAATTTGTTTCCTGATAGAATCTAGGTGTTCAAATATTAATAATTTTAAATAGATCATCTTTTTACATTGAGTTATTGATGTAGGATAATTTGTGATATCGTGCAAATTTTTTGCTTGCATTTTATTATAGTTTAAAGCTAATTTGGTCGACGGTCTTTTGATATTCTTTCTATGATTGTTAATTTTTTCTATTATTAAGAACATAATAAATTTTGTATAGTACCAGAATAGAGACAAATTTTGGTTATTTTTATTCTCCTTCATTTCTTTATCTTTTTCATCAGTAGAAAGCTTTATTTGCTAGGCTAAAATATAAACTAACATTATGATTTAGGCTAAATGAAAAGCTAATACTAATTTTTTCTTTCAGATCTCTATAAAAATGGACTCCAAAGAGCTAATTTTGTCCCATTCATAGCTGTCCTGAAGGTAAGAAAAATCACTTACTTGTATTTAGTGACTAATATCATATTGATTGGTAATCAAGGACTTTTACAGGATCACTATGGTCTTGCATTCAAGTAGAATTTATTTGGATATTTATAGTAATAGTTAAAGATACTAAGGAAGAAAGAAATCTTTTTCATATAGTATTCATCAGTTTGTATGCAGGAAAAATTGCAAAATATAGTATAAATTATTGTCTAGCTGAAACATTTGATAGTTTGCATTTTATGAATTTTAATTTGAGGTTTACTCATATATATTATAGTGGAATGTTTGAACTTATACATTGGTTTCTGAAAAAAATATTTAAGTTCCTTGTTTCCTTCTAGTTAATGGCCATTAACATGTTTTCCCAGCTATTAAAGTTGCTATTTTAGAGTAGCATTATTACAAAAATATTCTAATATATTTAAATGTGATTGCCATCAAGTTATCATGAAATTATGTCAAGTTGAGGCACATAGTTTAAATATTTGTGTGTATCATCACTGCATAGAGTTTAAAATAGTCTTCATTACAATATGATTATGAATAAAGTAGCCAGTTTTTCACTATTAATTTAAATAATGTTTAATGTAATTATTTAATAATTCTACCAATATTTATTGGGAACCTACTATGTGCAAAGTACTACATTAGGTATAATCGATAATATAATCATTAAGTAAGTTGTATTTCTTGCAAGTCATTTATAATCTAGTTGGGTATATAATATGTACCCAAATACCTCTTAACACAAAGCAGAATGTGATAAGTATCAGAAAGAATATTCCCAAATATATTTCCTGTAGTTCTCTGGCACATTTTTCACTGTCCATAAAAGCATATCCAAAGAAAGGATAGAACTGTATTTTTTTTTAAAGACATAAAACTCAAAAATTCTTACCAAGAAGGAGGAGTAAAAACATTTATCTTCAAATATTTTGAAGATGTAGTCAGACAATCTTTTTGAAATGTACTTCAGTGGGAGCTATTGTTAGTGCCAAACTTTATTCCCTGTGCTATCCAAACATCTGTTTCCTTGACCAGTTTTAGGCTCCCAGAGGATTTTATTTTTTCTGAGATACTTATAGATATAGAAAAAGTACTTTTTGAAGATTTATGATGTTAATAATTTTTTCCCCTTTATATTCTTATTTTACATTTGAGGAGAAGGTAGATTTGCAATATTTTCTCCACCTGGGAATCTAAAGTAATGTGGTATATGTAGATACCAAAATATAAACAGGGAAGCTAAGAAAAATAGATGCTAAAAATAGTTTGTTCATGTAGCATAAAACACACAAAGTGTAAAGAGAAGGCTCACAGAATGTAACAAATTAAAAGGTTCTCGACATCTTTGTAGCTGTACATTTTTTTAAACCCCAAACCTTAGTTTTTGTGATATTTTAACATATAATTGCTAATAGGCAACAAAATTGGCCAGGTTGAATTTAATTCCTTCCCTTTCTTACCCTTAATTTTTTTTTCTTTTTGTTATTTGGAAACTCAGAGCCATATTTTTCCATAGATACAAAAATATAAATGGAATAACTGTAAAAACAAAAAGAAAGCAGTGATGGGAATGTCTTTCTCTCTCATTTGTTAAGTAAAGAAGATTTGTTAAGTAAATTATAGCATAGTCACATGAAGGGATATAGTAGAGTTATTTAGAATGACATTTTAAAAAATTGTGTGATAATGTAGAATAATACTCAAGGATAATATGAGTGGAAAAATACAATGTAAGTATATCTATTAGTCTTCTTGGAAATAATATACATACATAGAAAATACTGAAAATAAATATCCCTAAATGTAAACAACTTTTTTTCTGAATGATAAGATTACAGATGATTAAAATTATCTGTTTTAGACCTTTCAAAGATTTCTGGAATGATATTGAATTCTTGTTATAATAAAAACTTTTTAGTATCAGTACATTTTTACCCACCCTTCCTAGAAAATCAGCAGACCTGAATAAGACTACCCATATTCAAAACTGAGAAATCAGCAGAAGGTAAAATGAACTGAACATGGGTTCCATGTAGAGACTATTAAAAATATGAAATGGCAGCAATAAGAAGGAAGTATCAGGAGTAGATGGAGGAGAGGTAGGCATGAACTAAACAAGTGAAAAAACATGAAAACTTGCTTTAGAAGAATTATCCCAGGAAATGGGAGATTTTTTTAAATTAAAACTTTGCTATATTTTAAAAGAAACTAAAGTTATGGTACCAATGAAATAAGAAACCAGAGATGAAAAACTGTAAGATTAGATGAAAAATAAGCTGGCAGAGCTAAGAAAAGACTGAATGCAGACCCATTAAAAAGTGAAAAGCATCTTACTAAAAGTAAGTCAGTGAATCAACACTCTGAAAATAAAACCAGTGATAAAGAGATCGGACTTATTGAAAGAAATCACACAAATGAAGCCAAAATAGTCAGAAATTAGAAACTATTACAGAGAAGGTGTTAGTATGGAAACTTAGACAACAGATCAAATATTCACATAAGTTGTATTTCTAAAAAAGAAAACATAAAGATAAAATAGAGTAATGTGCTTTTCTGGTGTAAAACTAAACTTAAAGGATAGAGAATCGTACAATTATATAGAAGAACCAATGGGAAAAAAAAATCAAGCTGGACTGAGACTTTCTCACCTAAAGTTGGTTCTGGAATAGTGTAGAATAGTTTTCACTAAATTAAAAAAGAATAGGTGTGCCCTCTTGTCAACTGCACTGTTACGAAAATCCAAGCCCAAAATGTGTATTTTTGGATATATGGTAATTCAAAAATTGCAATCCTCATGAAGCTTCCTGAACAAACTAAGATTTTTCCCTACCAGTAAAAAATAATAACTTATTAATGGAGATATTATGGTAAGAATATATTGGTGGTGGTCACTGAATTTGATTAATTAGTGTCTTGGGTATTGTTTACAATCAGACAATAAAGTTTTTTTTTTTTTTTCATTTCATGTAAGAACTTCTGTAATTAAGTTAACTACAGAATGCAGAGTATAAAAAAGAGACCTCAGCCCATACTGCTAGTATGAGTAGAGGACATGGCACATGTCAGGAGTATTTCCAAAGAGCAGGTTATGAAAAATTAGTTACCAGACAAGCATGAAAGGGCATTCAACATAGAGGAAAAAGCACATGGGAAAAGCCTGAGAATTATATAGATTAAAAATGTTGTGCTTAGTACTTAGCTCATTGAATTTTCATAGAATAGTAACTACTGTTCTTCTGTTTACTTGAGGTTTGGGATTTTATTTAAAACTCAGATTCCCTTCGCCCCAAATAAAACAGAATATGTTTTGTATTGTATGTAAGTATTAAAAAAAACATTTTGGCAGTTAACATTTCCTTATTTATATAAAAGGATGGTTAATTTATGATTATTGTGCCTCCTTGAAAAATTCTGATTTTGATGATTTATTCTTGAAGAATCTTTGTCTTGATTTTAATAAAACCTAGGCAATTCTTTTTAAGTACGTGAACAGATATAGTTGTGAAAGCATTTGTCAGTATCTACATAGCACCAGTTTATAAAATTAAATACATCTGTCTCAGTCTCTGCACTGCAGTATTTTAGAGTAGACTGATAATCTATACCAGGGGTTAATAAACTACAGACAGTGGTCAAATCTTGCTTGTGCCTGTTTTGGTAAATAAAGTTTTACTGAAAAGCTTAATGCACATTTCTTTGTATGTTGTCTATTTCTATTTTCCCACTGTCGTTGCAGAGTTGTGTAATTGTGGCAGAGAAGTATGGTCTTTAAAGCCTGAAATGTTTACTCTCTGGCTCTAAAGAATTTCTTACCCCTAATCTATGCAATATACAAAGGACAGAGAGACAAACAACTACTAAATAGCACTTGTTTTCTATAAACTTGTTTTATGTGGTGGAAAACATGTGTCAGCATAGATTCATTAGTAGGTCTTGGAGAAGATGACATTTTGAGAGCTTGCTGGATAAACGGTTGCCTGAAGAGAGAATGCTTGATGAACTAAAGGCAAGAGAGTGGTCCAGCTTCAGCTTCAAATAATTTGGTAACCTGAGAAATATCAGCTTTGTTAGAATGTCTTCTGTTGTATACATTTAAAAAGAATAATGTCTTACTTTGAACATAATCTCACTGCCTTGCATGCATTATTTGAAACTACTGAGGTTAAAAGAAAAAGGGGACCAATTGATATTTTGGTCCTAAGAAAGTTTCTTGGGTTAATTTCATCTAGACTACTATTGGCCTCCTTGATAAATGGATTGCCTGGCAAACACTGCTTTTCCCATTTGGTCAAATCTTGCACTCTATCATATTTTGGAGGATGTTTTCTGTTTGGGTTAAAAAAAATCTCTCTGTTCACTCCATCACTTATGCCCACATCAACCATTTTGTTTGATTCATTCTGTATGAGTCCTGAAAGAGATAAATGCTATCATAATTTTTAAAGTTTAAAAAATCTCTATGTGAATTTCATTAACTTTATTTTTATGATTTTCTTATTTCATTTAACAGTATGGACAAATCTAAAATAATTCCCATTGGGAAATATTCTTATGCAATATAAAATGTAGTGTTTTTGCCACAGGGTGATAGATTCTATTGTTAATAATATAGCACTTCAACTCTCATTGATAGTAACATTTTAGAAAACTATTTCTTAAGTTTTTTATTTCTGTTTAAAATTAAGTGAGTTAGATGATTAATTGATTATTTAAATGATAACTGTAAGTTGATTAAAGATAACCCACAATGGATTCAACAGAATAATTTTCTCTTTGATGAGTGTCAGATGAAGAAATTAGAAAAAAACAAGATACTAACATTAACACTTATAAATATGAATTTTCCTTTTCCTGATGAAAAGTTGCCCCTTTGGAAAGCATCATAATCTGCTTTAGTTTAACATTTGTTGAGTTGAAACATGCAGTGCATAAAAATACTTTGTAATCTAAGGTAGTAATAGTTTTGTTATTATTACGATTTTTATAATATTTGTTTAACGTTCAAGCAATGACTTCATTTCTTCTACTTGGTTGTTAATGTTTCTAAGCTGTTATGCATCCTTTATTTAAAACTTAAAATAAATTTAGCTATGTACTAGCATTTGTGTTTTTGTTTCCTGAGGAATTTTTTCTGAGGGATTTTATACCTACTGTGAACTCTTTGAGGCTATTACCATGGTGTGATCTCTAGTTATAAACTAGCAAAATTGTGTATAACCCTTATATAAAGTGCTTCAGTGTTCAGCCTTTGTTCAGCCACCTGCATTAGGATTTATAGACTTGCTAAGTGTATGTTTGCATTTTTTTCCTGCCACAGTTTTCATTTCATTGGTGAAATTGATTTGTCAGTTTGTTCATTACCACTTTCAATACTGGAGCTTTCACAGGGCTAAATAATCAGAATCAGCCTTTGAGGTCAGTGTCAGCCCACTGACCTCTACTGTGTTGTCACCTGAGTCAGCCTAGCAAGGATTAACCCTTTGTTAGTGTGATAATGTCTTTACTTACGAGTTGGCTTTTTAATACTTAAGATAGAAAGAAACAAAAAACAGAACAAAAGTAGTAAACTGAACTCCAAAAGTGAAAAGAGTTTTGGCTTTCCCTTACAAATCACTGAAGTATTCATTTGAATTTTAGTATTTAATATTTTAAGATATAAAAATTACTATTTGACTTGTAAAATATTCCTGTAATTACCAAGTTTGAGGCAAATAAAGTACGTAAATTACCTGAGATATTTTTATAAACCTATTTTATATATATTTGAGGAAAAATATTTTTTTAAAATTGGCTTCAGTACAAGCACTAACCTTTACATGTAGTAGTGTTTTGTGCTGTGTCCATGAAATTAATAAGTATCTAGAGTAAAAATTGTTGTTATAGGACTTAAAATGTAATTCTTGTCCATCTTCATACCAGAATGTATACCTTCTATTACTCTGAGCCTACCTATGTAAACATAACTTGGGATGTATGCCTTTTAAAATATTATTTCCCGTAAATGTCTTGTATAAAATGAGAATGATGATTTCCCATGAAATATTTAAATATATACTTGTATCTATATAATTATATATAATATATATATAACTACATATTTATATCAAGCTGGAATATAGCAAGCTATTGCTTACATGTAAAACACGTACTGTTTAGGTCTTGAATTCTCTTCTCAGAATAATAAATAGTTATTTTTGGTTAAATTACAAGAAATCAATTCTTTGATGACGAAAATGGTTTAAGGGAGGTGTGTCTTAAATATGAATTAGTTGTTTCTTTGACTCATGAGACAAATTAGTTTAATTACATGTGGCAATTTTCTTGGCTAGTGATGTAATGTGAAATAAAATTCTCCCTTTCCCCTCCCTGAAAACTCAAGCCAATTAATAGAACTTTTAAGCTCTTTGTCATAGGCCACCATGGAGGTCTGGAGAGAAGAACTTTAATCAATAAACATTTCATTTAGATCATGAAAAGAAAGCCTGAGGAGAAGCTCCTGTAAGAGAGGGTGTTACTATGATTCCAGCCATGAAGAGATGTGAGGAATTTGCCAAATTAACCAAGAGGTCCTCATATTTAACGCATAAATGTGTCAAAACTAACAGAATAATTATTTAATTTGCTTGAACTCTATATTGAGAAAACTCTAAAAAGCCATGACTGTTTTCTTCAAAGCCTTCACTGTTGGGCTGGATGGACAGGGCAAAGGGAGGTTGTGAGAAATCCAGATAGCAAATAACACTGGCCGGAGCTGGTCAGAAAAGGGAATAGATAATTAGACGTAATTAGCGTGTATGAATTGTTGTCTCTCTGCCCTTAGCTTGAATAAATTTTGAAGAAAAAACCCTAGTGGTGAAAATCCTTTGATGTAGGAAGAGTCATTGTGGCTTGGCAGCATAAAGGCAGTGTTTTATACTGCTTACATAATGGTGGTGATACAGAAAGAGTGAATGGATTCACACTCCCCTGTCTGCTTTATAGCAAGGACTTTTGGATTCTCTTGAAACAAAATGCATCACAAGTTTTCAGTTGTTAGTAATGAGGTAGCAGCAGACCTCATCAGTGCTCAGAGGAAGCCATCTTTAGCTTTTGTTTAAATCTTAATCACATTTTTTTTTTTTTTTCCCTTTCTGGGAAATCTCTTTTCTTGAATCAAAACTTCTCTTCTCTTCTTTGCTTGTGCCTCCAATAAGAGAAAGGAATAATGAACAAGAAAACGTAATAGAAGAGTCAAACAAAAATTATTACATTAAAGACTATTTTTTTGTTTTTAATTCCATATATAAAAGATGCTTATTATATTACTTTTTCCTTAATATTGGTAACATTCTAGTGAGGTTGCTTTATAATATGAGAAAACATATAGTGATTTTAGATTGACTTTCAAAAGAACTTACTTTTCAGATTGAAATTACATGAAGTAAAATGATAACTATTTCACTGTAGTTAAGTTTTTAAATAGAAATCAGTTGGTTTAAAAATGTCACTCAGTAGATTTACCATAAACTTTACTTAACTTGAGGTACTTATTGGAAATCCAGGTTTGGGAATCTGGTTCTGTATGGGTACTCTATATCTACTATTGAAAACACAAGAAATATCCTTGAGAAACCATTGCATTTATTTTCAAATTTTCTAAGACCTGAGGCAGTAAATCATCTAAATGTAGTAACAGTTTATTCAGGTAGTTGAATTATGTTATTTTGACTATCTAAAATATTTTAAAAAATTAGTCCTCAGCAAAAAGAGAGATTAGCTATTTCAGAACTCTAGTGTAAATTATGTATTTGGTGGGGGTGGCTAAAACACTTTGCATATTATCTGCAATATCAGAGTAGTATCTCTAAGTTTATATTTCTGATTAATTTTTGCCCTGTTCCATCAGCTCTTTTGGAATTGTATTTTTAAAAAATTTGCCCTTCAGATACTTCAGTGCTCAGATTTCCTTCTAATTAATATCCTCCTTTTTTAACATATTTTATTTAAAAGATTTTCTGCAGTAGTTGTCAGTGATCCGTTTCTTAATATGTAATCTATGAATCTATTTTTATAAGTACTGCTTTGCTTTAGTGTATTTTTGTTCTGACATTTTGATTCTGGATAGACTTCTTTCAAGCCACAGTGCTCTGAGATGCTTTGGCTACTTAACCCATTTTGCATATTGTGCCATTTGTAGAATAAAGTAGCCTTTTATACTTGAAGTTGATTTGAACTCTGAAAGGCAACACCTGAACATCTCACAAAACTGGATAATTATGGCTGATTGTGTTTTTCAGGTATAGGTCACAGGAAATTCATTTGGGGTAAAGTATGTACAAAGCTAAGAAATATGCAGATTTTCTGTTGTAGGATTGTGTAAAAATTATTTACAGTTAATACTTGCATAAAGGTTAGAAAGGTTGATGAAGTGATATTTAGTTTTGCTTTACTATTCACTGCATGTCAGAATGTAATTATGACTGATTCATGAAACTGTCTTAGAAACGAACCATTTTATTAAAATGCTGATCAAGATAAGAGATGACAGTAATAAAGAATAGAACATTTTAGTCTTGTTGCTTTTGAATGATTGCTAATTACCCTAGAGGTCATGTATAGTGCTTGGTAGGATTCATTGACATTATTTCTTTTAAGTCTGCTGTTTCAACAACATCTGAGCATGAAGACGCAAACTGTGTGCATATTGAACAATAGTTTGGCCAAGTTTTTAAGCCTTCAAGATATCCAAGAAATCTTTTTCTGCTATAATAAGTTTACCTTCTTTCTCAAAATTATAGTATTTCAGGAGTGCTTGGTCCAAAATACTTTATATATTTATTTACTACTGATTGTGGTAACTGATCTATACTTCCCATTTTTAAGTTGGTGTTAACTAGTATATGTAGGTTATTGAGACAATGAATATACAAACAAACACATAAAATTAATAAGAACAAAATGTAGATTGGCACTGAAATTAGACTTAATAGAAAAGACTTCTTAATATGTAATTAGAATGTACCCTTAATATCTGTGGTTAGTGTTCAATTTGCTTTTGTGGTTATTAAATGTAAATTTTGTAATTTGTTTCTAAAGACATGTGGAAGTCCTTTTAGGGTATTCCTCAGCCAATAGTGAATGAATAATAATTGCTGGGTTTCATAGATTATAAAGATACAGCTCATCAACTGAATAAACTCTGACATAATGTCTAAAATAAATTATTAAAACTCTTAAAACTGAAAGTAGAAGAAACCATGTAGTCATGACACATATTTACATTGTTTCCATGATATAACAGAAAAAACAATGGATTGAGAAGGCTGTCTGTTGTGAACCTGGCTCTGTCACTGACTTTGGGCAAGTTTCAAGTCCTAAGCTAGCTAGTCTACAGAAGTGTGATTGCCCAAGAAGCTCAAATATTGCACCTTTGTAAGATAAAACAGAAGATAACAATATTTAGATTTTGACATGCACGTAATAGTGCTTCGTCACTGGAGTTGCAGTGAGGGATATTGTCCTGAGATGAATCCTGCATCAAGGAGATCAGTCAAATTCTAGTCAAGGAATTAGAAACACCAACAAGTAATTATAGGGAAAATATCATGCTACAGTACAAAACGAGTGAAGAATGATTAACTTACGTTGGGAGATTATAATGTTAACAGTTATATAAAACAACAGTGTATTAAAATAAAGCCACAAATTCTAAATAGGTTTTCTACCTTCTATACTGCTGGTAATTATGGGGGATGAGTGAATGAAATGGAAATTTATGTGAATTTTGAATGGACTCCTTTTAAGTGTCTACAAATTTCAGAAGGTCAGTGAAACTAGAGCTTTGTTTTGCCTTTAAAATTTTTTTAAAAACTTGTTTTGCTTTCTTTGTGTTTTGTGTGTTTGGCCTTTTAATTTCTCTATTTGGATGTATCACTACCATCATTCTTAGTCTAATAATCACGCTTGTGATATTATCTTGCTCTAATTGGAATGCAGTAGAGGCTTTCTTGAGAAAACTGCACAAGGTTTAGAAGGGAGAAGGTGAAAGCAGAGGAGGAAAGCTAAAAATAGTTTCAGTGTATGTGGGAAGTTACTTGGCATGGAACTAAATAAGGTATGAGTAGGGAGAAGGCAATGGCACCCCTCTCCAGTACTCTTGCCTGAAAACTCCCATGGATGGAGGAGCTTCGTGGGCTGCAGTCCATGGGGTCGCTGAGGGTCAGACACGACTGAGCGGCTTCACTTTCACGCATTGGAGAAGGAAATGGCAACCCACTCCAGTGTTCTTACCTGGAGAATCCCAGGGATGGGGGAGCCTAATGGGCTGCTGTCTCTGGGATCGCACTGAGTCGGACGCGACTGAAGCGACTTGGCAGCAGCAGCAGTGTGAGATGAGAAATACAGAACAGAAAATGTACAGAAACTCTTTTTGAGAGAGGAGGAAGGGAGTAGGAAAGGAATTGTGCTCTTAAATTTTAACTGGAGGTTGAGGAGGGCCTATTTAACTTTGGAATATCCTCATTGTGTGTGGAAGGCAGACTCCAAACACAGGATATAATGTTAGACATTTTGTAATTTGGAGGTGGTTGTAAATAGGATGATAATTCACACTGTTTAACAACTGGTATAGCATTGACAGACCAGTCAGAACAGGCGCTGGCCTGTGAACAATCAGTCCTCGTATGAGCTAGTGAGTACCCGCCTTGCCTGTAAATAAAAGTATGTATATGTGTGTGTACATACAGGGTGTCAGTTTGAAGGAAAAATATTTATCTTACCACCTTGTGGTGCAGTGGAGGTAACTGACTCATGCCTAAGATCACCCAGCTACTGGCAGAGCCAAGTCTAGGTTTCCTGCTTTTTATTGAGAGTTCTTTCTTCCAAACCATGTTGCAGTGTGTGTGTGTGTGTGTGTGTGTATTAACATTATATATTCATTATATTTATATGTTATAATCTTACTGTCCTTGGGTAGAATTAATTATATTCTCAGTTGCTTTTATCAATAAGATATTTTTTATCCTTTATAAAAGTGTAATTTACCCTACTAATCTACCTTTGGTTATATGCAATGGTAAATTAAATATAGTGATATCTCAATATTGTTTTAGCTAATAGCTTAAAATTTACTCTTCAGATCTTTTATCAGTGATAAGAATAAGCTGAAAGATTGCATTTGTCTTCTTTCCCTTCCTCTTTTCATCTTCAAATAAAAGTGCTAATGAACAGTGAAGTGACAAAAAGTTGAGCAAATACAATGAAGAAGGAGCAGAACCAGAGTTTAGAATATTTATAAATGCTGCCCTGGTTACTAAAAGTCTTAATAATGAACTCTCTGAAAATATAAATATATTATTGAGGTTTCATTTTTCTTATTATTCTGGAAGTTGTGATTATAGTGTGAATGAATTGTATGCATTATGGACTTTGCATATTTATAGTGCAGTTATATATTTTGATATAGAAAAGTTGTTTACCTCTGATTATTTGTTTAGGAGAAGGAAAAATATTGTGGACAAATTTATTCAATTTAAAAAATAGAGTTTGCAAAACTGCATATATAGTGGGAAGTTCCTATTACCTGGGAATGTATTACACAGTTCCTTTTTGTGGGAAAATGAAAGCGTATAGGAGCTGCAGTTTGTATTTGGTAGCAAGCATTGCTTGTGGCTCAGCTGGTAAAGAGAATCTGCTTGCAATGCAGGAGACCTAGGTTTGATCCCTGGATTGGGAAAATCCCCTGGAGAAGGGAAAGGCTATCCACTCCAGTATTCTGGCCTAGAGAATTCCATGGACTGCATAGTCCGTGGGGTCGCAGAGTCAGACATGACTGAATGACTTTCACTTCACATGCTTATAAAAAGGATTCCCAAGTACACCTGTGGCAGATTCATGTTGCTGTATGGCAAAACCAATACAGTATTGTAAAGTAAAATAAAGTTAAAAAAAAAAGGATTTTCAAGAGGTGTAGGTGTCGACTTTTTCTAGTCTGTTGTATGTCATTCTTATGATTTTCTTTTTTTAACTTCCAGAATGAGAACTCTGGTTTTCTTGGATAAAGTAAATAGTGGGAGAACAATGGAATATTAATTAAAATTCTGTTTGTTATGACAAAGCTGGAAATATATAATAGCTATGATTTCAGTAAGATAACTATCAGCTTTTTCCAGGCACCACTATTTGGGCACACTACATGGAATTCTGTAAGATCTTTCCTTTTATACAATTTCATGAAAGCTAAGTGAATGTGTTAAGTTAAAAAGTCCAAACATCAGTTTTGTGTGTGTGTATATATATATGTCCTACATATTGAAATCTCCCCCTTCACTACTCTCTCCCCATTTTCTCCCACCTTCCACCCTGACCTCATTACTACTTTCCTCTTTAGGAGTAACCACTCTTAAAAATGGAATGTGTAGAATTGACATGAGCACCAAGGCTAAATAAGAGACCTTGTGTTCATGTTTCCCCCTCCACCACCAATAATTTGGCATCCACCCACAGACAAAAGTAACTTTGTGAGATTCAGCACCATACACCAAGGGACCTGGGAGAACACTGCCCACCCATCTGTCAAGAAACACATATATAGACCTCAGTCTTGATGTGGACCCTACAGTGGCCATGAACCAGCTCTAGCCATCCTGACCATGTTCTGGGAGGCCCTGGACAGTATCTTAAACAATTGCCCAAGGACAAGGAAGAGCTTTTGTGAATGTCCAGATTTTTAGTGGAGAAGTTCCAGCACACTGTTGGGCAAAAACAAATAAGACATTGGATTCATTGGAGAGGGTAAGAGAAATACTTTGACTTTTTATCCACGTCACTCTCCTGCAGGCAGCACAGCTTGGGGCCAGGAGAGATGATCTTGGATGTGAGCTGTGTGCCTGGAGCATCGGAAGAGGCTGAGAGAGCAGCAGATAGTATTCTAGGAGGGAAGATCCTACTAACTGCTTCATGGATGCCTTTAAGAAGCTTGTCTGCCAGCTATGGGGGCACCTTGCCCACACATCCCCCTCACATGGCCCTAGTCACCCCCAGGGTTTTATATGCTTCCTCTTATCCCACCCCCCAACTCTGAGACTGGTGCCCTGTGAGTGCCCCTAATGGTGCTAGTGAGAGAGAGCTTTGGCAGATGGTTTGTGAGCATGTTCAGAAAATCAGCCTGAAAATGTGGGCCAGGGAGAGACCACAAATTTGAGCTTTAGTCTTATCTTTGGAAAAACATAAGGGAGGCTGTCAGCACTAGGCTTGGTGTGTTATAGGATCCAGAGAGGGCATACAAGCTTAAGAATTCTTCCACAAGAGGGAGCAAGAATCATCAAGTAGTGAGGGAAGTGAAAGTTGCTCAGTCGTTTCTGACTCTTTGCAACCTCATGGACTATATACAGTCTATGGGATTCTCCAGGCCAGAATACTGGAGTGGGTACCCTTTCCCTTCTACAGTGGATTTTCCCAACCCAGGGATTGAACTCAGGTCTCCTGTGTTGTGGGTGGATTCTTCACCAGCTGAGCCACAGGGAAGTCCAAGAATACTGGCGTGTGTAGCCTATCCCTTCACCAGCAGATGTTCCTGACACAGGAATTGAATCAGCGTCTCCTGTGTTGCAGGCGGATTCTTTACAACTGAGCTTTCAGGGAAGCCCTGTAGCCTTAGAAGATCTGAGAACGCCTTGACATCTCTACTAGGGCTGATGGAAGATATTTCTGTCCTTAAAGCAATTAGTAAAGACTAGAGGAGATGACTGGAGGAGGCGATGGCACCCACTCCAGTGCTCTCGCCTGGAAAATCCCGTGGGCGGAGGAGCCTGGGGGGCTGCAGTCCATGGGGTCGCTGAGAGTCGGACACGACTGAGCGACTTCACTTTCACTTTTCACCTGCATGCATTGGAGGAGGAAATGGTGACCCACTCCAGTGTTCTTGCCTGGAGAATCCCAGGGACGGGGGAGCCTGGAGGGCTGCTGTCTATGGGGTCACACAGAGTTGGACACGACTGAAGGACTTAGCAGCAGCAGCAGCAGCAGAGGAGATAACTGCTCCACTGGAGAAGGGATAGGCCATCCACTCCAATATTCTTGGGCGGCCCTTGTGGCTCAGCTGGTAAAGAATCTGCCTGCAATGCTGGAGATCTGGGTTTGATCCCTGGGTTGGGAAGATCCCCTGGAGAAGGTAAAGGGTACCCACTCCAGTATCTTGGCCTAGAGAATTCTATGGACTGTATAGTCTGTGGGGTCACAAAGAGTCAGACAAGACTGAGCATCAGTGAGGCTGGGGAGACGTCTACTGCTTAAAATGTGAAGACAGCACAAAACATCAGGGAACATAAAAAGTCAAGGAAGTGTGACACCAAAGGATCACAGAAATCATCCAATAACTGACCCCAAAGATATGGAGGTATGAGATTTACCCCGTAAAGAATTTAAAATAGTTGTTTTAAGGAAATTCAGTAGCTATAAGAAAACACACGCAAAGATAATTCAACAAAATCAAGAAAAAAATGCATAAAGTGAAAAGTTTAACAAAGAGATAAAAATCATAGAAAAGAAGCAGAAATTGTGAAACTGAAGAATACAATGAATGAAATGAAAAAACATGCAATAGAGAACATTCAGTATTACAGCTGATCAAGGAGAAGAATCAGTGAATTGAAGACAGGAACTTTTAAAATTATTCAGTTGGAGCTCCAGTACTTTGGCCACCTCATGTGAAGAGTTGACTCATTGGAAAAGACCCTGATGCTGGGAGGGGTTGGGGGCAGGAGGAAAAGGGGACGACCAAGGATGAGATGGCTGGATGGCATCACAGACTCAATGGACGTGAGTCTGAGTGAACTCCGGGAGTTGGTGATGGACAGGGAGGCCTGGCGTGCTGCGATTCATGGGGTTGCAAAGAGTCGGACACAACTGAGCCACTGAACTGAACTGGAGGAGAATAAAGAAAGACTACATAATCTATGAGATACCATCATCAAAAGAATCTGTGAATTATTGGGGTTTCAGAAGAAGAGAGGGAAAGGGAGTAGAAAGTTTATTTAAAGAAATAATGACTAAGAACTTCCCAATTCTGGGGAGAGATTTATATATCCAGATTCGTGAAGCTTCTAGGTCATCAAACAATCTCAACTTAAAGAATCCTCTCCAAGATACCTTATAATAAAACTGTCAAAAGTCAGAGAGGATCTTAAAAGCTGCCAAAGAAAAGAAACTTGTGTCTTGTTAGGGGAACCTCTGTAAGGCTATTAGCAGATTTTTCAGCAGAAACCTTACAGGCCAGGAGAGAGTGAGATGTGTTTTATTTCAAAGTGCTGAAATTAAAACAAAACTGGCCAACCAGAGTTATCTTTTTGAAATATAGTATAGATAGCAACTTTCCCTGGCAACCAGAAGCTGGTAGTACATTACTGCTAGAACTGCCTGACAAGAAATGCTCTTCAAACAAGAGCATTCTTCAAACTGAAACAAAAGGACAATGGTTAGTAACATGAAACATATGAAAATAAACAACACACTGGTAGAGATAAATACATAGTCAAATTCAGGATACCCTAATACTGTAAGGTGGCGTGTTAGCCATTTAGCTCTAGTATAAAGGTTAAATGGAAAGAGTATTAAAAATAACTACAGTAACAATAATTTGTTAATGGACATACAATATAAAATAGATGAATGTGACATCAAAACCAAAAAAGATGGGTAGTAAAAGGGTAGAGTTTTTGCATGTGATTGAAGTTGAGTTATCAATGTAAAATAGACTGCTGTATGCATAATATATTTTATGTAAGCCTCGTGGTGACCACAAAACAAAAGGCTAGAGCAGGTTCACAGACAATAAAGAGAAGGGAGTTATAGCATATCACTAAGGAAAATCATCTGTTTGCAAAGGAAGGCAGCTAGAGAGGAAGGAGGGGGAAAGGGCACTATAAACTTAACAAGATGGCAGTAATAAGTCCTCTTCTATCAATAATTACTCTAAATGTAAATAGATTAACTCTCTAGTCAAAAGGTAGAGGGTAGCTGGATGGATTAGAAAAAAAAAAAAAAAAAGACCAAACTGTATGCTGCTTACATGAGACTCACTTGAGCTTTAAGGACACATAGGCTCAAGGTGAAGGGATTGAAAAAGATATTCAGTACAAGTGGAAACCAAGTGTAGGGATACCTATACGTATATCAAAGTAGACTTTAAAAAAGCTTCAATAAGAGGCAAAGAAAATCATTATAATGATAAAAGGATCAATTCATCCCAAGATATAACAATCATAAATACATATGCATGCAGTATTGGAGCAACTAAGTATATTAAGCAAATACTAACAGATCTGAAGGGAAAACTAGGCCAGTAGTACCCTGTTAATAGGATACTCTAAAAAGGGGCAGAAGAACTGAACAGACATTTTTCCAAAGAAGATATACAAATGGCCAACAAGTATCTGAAAAGATGCGCAAAATCAATAATCACATCAGGGCAATGGAAATCAAAATGACAGTGCTGTATCACCTCTCATCCATTAAAACAGCTGTTCTCAAAAGGATAAGAGATAAATGTTGAGAATGTGGAGAAAAGGGAGTCCTCATGTACTGCCAATGGGGCTGTGAATTATAATTGTTATAGCCACTATGGAAAACAGTATGGAAGTTGCTCAGAAAATTAAGAATAGAGCTGGTGTATTATCCAGCAGTCCCACTTCTGATACTTTTTCAGAGGAGATGAAATCATTTTCTCAAGCGATCCCTGCATCCCCATATTCCTTGCAGCACTTTTCATAGTAGTGAAAATGTAGAAACAACCAAAGTTTCAATAGTGGGTGAATAGATAAAAATGCTGTCTCTCTGTCTCTGTCTCTCTCTCTCACACACACACAGAGGAATATTTTTCAGCCATGAGAAAGAAGGAAATCCTGCCATTTGTGATGAAATAGATGAACCTTGAGGACATTATGCTAAGTGAAATAAATCAGAGAAGAGAAAGACAGGTACTAGATGATATCACTTATGTGTGGAATCTAAAAAATCTGAACTGATGGAAACAGAATAGATGGTGTTTTCCAGGGGTTTGAAGATGGGGGAAATGAGGAAATGTTGGTTAAAAGGTACAACAATTAATCTCAGTTATGAGGTGATTAATGTATAGTATAGTGATTATGGTTAAGGATATTGTATTATATACTGGAAAGTTGCTAAGACAGTAAGTATATTCTTACCACAAAAAGAAATAATTATGTAGTGTGATGGAGGTATTAACCAATGCTACTGTGGTAATTTTTGCAATATACCAAGTATATCAGTTACACAACTTAAACTTATATGTCAATTATATGTTATATGTCAATTATATCACTTTAAGCTGGAAAAAGTTTAGTGTATCTTTTCAAGCATTTATGCATATATATATATATATATCTATATATTACCTAAATATACAATTTTGTTTTGTTGTAAATCAGTGGGGTTACAATAGTTACATCTTAATCTGACTTGTGCTTTTATCCATTGTAAATATCCTGGAGATCTTTTGATCCCAAATATGACTCCATCTTATTCTTTTAAATGGCTCCATTGTAGTTCCTTTGTAGCTCCCTTGTTCAGTTCAGTTCAGTCGCTCAGTCGTGTCCGACTCTGCGACCCCATGAATCGCAGCACACCAGGCCTCCCTGTCCATCACCAACTCCCGGAGTTCACTCAGACTCATGTCCATTGAGTCTGTGATGCCACCAGCCATCTCATCCTCGGTCGTTCCCTTCTCCTCCTGCCCCCAATCCCTCCCAGCATCAGGGTCTTTTCCAATGAGTCAACTCTTCGCATGAGGTGGCCAAAGTACTGGAGCTTCAGTTTTAGCATCATTCCTTCCAAAGAAATCCCAGGGTTGATCTCCTTCAGAATGGATTGGTTGGATCTCCTTGCAGTCCAAGGGACTCTCAAGAGTCTTCTCCAACACCACAGTTCAAAAGCATCAATTCTTCGGCGCTCAGCCTTCTTCACAGTCCAACTCTCACATCCATACAGGACCACAGGAAAAACCATAGCCTTGACTAGATGGACCTTAGTCAGCAAAGTAATGTCTCTGCTTTTGAATATACTATCTAGGTTGGTCATAACTTTTCTTCCAAGGAGTAAGTGTCTTTTAATTTCATGGCTGCAGTCACCATCTGCAGTGATTTTGGAGCCCCAAAAAATAAAGTCTGACACTATTTCTACTCTTTCCCCATCTATTTCCCATGAAGCTCCCTTGTAGTTCCATCTTATTCTTTTAAATGGCTCCTTTGTAGAAATGGCTGTACTGTCATTTTTATAACTAATCTGCTATTTTTGTATACTTAGGTTTATTTTAGTTATTTGCTTTTCACATAGTGCTTAAAAAACCTGTTTACAAATGTTTAATCACATGAGTCAGTGTTTCTGTAGGTTAGACTCCTATAAATGGAACTTCTGGATCAAAGGTTCTATGCAATTAAAGCTTTGTTAGATTTTGTCAAATTACTCTTTACTTGCATGTTAGCTAACCCTGAAAATTAGATGGTGAAATTGAATTTACAAATGGTAACATGCCATATTTTTATGAAGCCACATTAACCCTTGTGCAACGCAGTAGATTATAAATAAATGACAAGAAATCATGCAGAGTTGCTGACTTACAGGTTTGAAACAAATCTGTTTCTATTATCTCAGTCATTGTAGGGAAACTTCCAGGTTCTTATGTACAATATAATATAGCTGAACAGAATCTCTAAAAATCGCCCTGTGTCATTTTTGTATGAAGTTAGGTTGGATGTAGGTAAGTAGATCTGTTCATTATAACGTAGCTGCTTCTCCAGATAACCATCAAGACTAGAGGCCTTACTCAGTTAGCATATGAACAACAACAGTAGGACTTTTCCCCAGCAGGCTAACAGAATACTGCAACTTCCCAGTAAGCCTACGTGACTATTCAGTTGCTTGGTATATCCAAGCAAGAGCCCTGATTACTTGAGCATACCCTAAGGTGTCAATATGGCAAAGTAGTTAAGAACATGAACACTGCAACCAAAATGCTTGGGTTGAATCCTACCCCTTTTATGCTCTTTGACACTGGGCAAGTTTCATAACTTCTCTGTGCTTTATTTCTTTATTTCTCTGTAAAATGAGAAGAAGAAGAAGAATGTCTACTTTTTAGAGTGGTAGGCACTAATAAGAATATTATTAATAATTAAATACAGAGAGTTTAGAATGGATCCTGGCACTTTGCTCTTTGATAATGTTGATGATATAGGCCCACTTATTTACATCTCAAATTCTTTTACTGAGTTTATGGCAGTTTTTTTGAGATATTTTAAAAATATGAACAGAATCTTCATGTATAGTTTATAGAAGAGAATCATCATCAAAGGTTAGTTTGTACTTTCCTTTTTCTTCCCATAATAGAGAGGAGATCATCACCAACATTGGACTCCAGTCCAACTTTGTAGGGCCTGTGAGTACATGCAGCAAGTTAAGCAGGCAGTCCCTACTCTTGGAGTTTACCTTCCAAGACAGACAGCATTGGTGTAGATGATCAAGTAAAGGTCATAAAAATAGTGGACTATGAGTTGGCCAGACACTTTAAACATAGAAGATGTCCTATATAATGGAAATTTACTGTATTACCACCCATTAAGGTATAGAATTTAGTAGAGGGTACATATATCTCATACAGTTTTACACTAAATACTTAGAGGAAATAATAATAGAATCATACAATATGGATCTCCAGAAGAGTGATTAGGAAATTTATACTAGGCAAGGTAATTACTGTGGGACAGGGATGGAGGAGTTGGGGAGCAAAAATTAATCCTGTAAATTGTACAAAGTGAAAGAAAACTGATCCTGTGGCTACTGCTTAATAAAGCAGTGTGACATGCTGGGAAGACCTGATATGGTGGGTAGACCATGGATTTGGGGGCAAGAATAACCTGAGCAAATCATGGCTCAGCTATCTGCAGATTCTGTGACCTCTCTGGACCTCTTTAAATTCTAAGGAAAAGTGTTTTCCCTTCCAGCTGGAGCTGCAGAAAAGGTAAGATTTGTAGCTCAGCTTAGAAACAGATGTATTCAGGGGTGCTTTTTCATTTCAGCCCTCACTTTTTTTTAAATTTCATAGTTTTTTTTTTCTTTTTCACTCTTAAAAAATGCTTTCCTGTGTACTTATTAATGGAATAAGAATATTAGTGATTGATTGATTAAGGCTACCATAACAAAATACCACAGCCTGGGTGGCTCAAACCACAGAAGTGTCATAGTTCTGGAGGTTAGAAGTCTAAGATCAAGGTATTGATGGGGATGATTTCCTCTGCTTTTTCTCTCCTTGACTTGAAGATGGCTGTCTTTCTCTGTCTTCTCGTGGTCCTTCCTTTGTGCATACACATGTCTGTGTCCTAAACTCCTCCTCTTATAAGGACACCAGTCATACTGAATTGGGACCCACCATAAACACTTCACTTTTTTTCCCACTTGTCACAACAAACACTTCACTTTAATGCAATCACCTTTCAAAGACTCTCATCTCTTGCATAGTCACATTCTGAGCATTTAAGATTAGGACTTTAACATATGAATTTGCAGGGGACACAGTTTAACCCATGACGGTGATTTAAGAAAAAATAACCTCCCTCATAAATTTCCTTAACTGTAAAATGGGCATATAAAAATGATTACCTTGTTCTATGTATGATTTTTGTAAGGATTATAATGAGATAAATTCAAGTCAGTTTCCTGGCACAACTGAGTCATATAATAGGTCCTTTGCAGGTGTTAAATATCTTCCTTCCTGCTTTTTGACAGACGAAAGAAATTTTGAAATTGCTGGATAAAAAGGAGAGATACAGATCTTACTTGCTGAAGTGATAGGGTGCGGTTGTGTTTTTTTTTTTTTTACTTTTTATTTTATATTGGAGCATAGCAGATTAACAGTGTTGTGATAGTTTCAGGTAAACAGCAAAGGGACTCAGCCATACATATACTGTATACATTCTCTTCCAAACTCCCGTTCTGTTCAGGCTGCCACATAACATTGAGCAGCATTCCATGTGCCATACAGTAGGTCCTTACTGGTTATCAATTTTAAATATAACAGCATGTACATGTCCATCCCAAATTCCCTTACCATCCCTTCCCCCTGGCAGCCATAAGTTTATTTTCTAAGCCCTTGAATCTTTTTCTGTTTTGTATATAAATTCATTTGTTCATTTTTTAATATTCTGTATATAAGTGATGTCATATCATATTGGTCTTTCTCTGTCTGACTTCCTTCACTCAGTATGACAATCTCTGGGTCCATCCATGTTACTGCAAATAGCATTATTTCATTCTTTTTAATGGTAAGTAATATTGCATCATATATATACCAGTGTCTCCTACGTTGCAGGTGGATTCTTTACTCACTGAGCCATCTGTCAGGGAAGCCCCAGTATATGTATCACATCTTCTTCATCCATTCTGTCAATGGACGTTCAGGTTGCTTCCATGTTGGTTATTGTAAAGTGCTGCAATGAGCATTAGGGTGCACATAACCTTTCAGATCATGTTTTTCTCCAGACATATGCCCAGGAGTAGGATTGCAGGGTCATATGGTAGCTCTACTTTTAGTTTTTTTAGGAACCTCTATACTGTTCTTCAGAGTGGGTGTACCAGCTTATATTCCCACCAACAGAGTAGGAGGGTTCCCTTCTCTCCAGGATGTGGATGTTTTAAGTGTCAGAGAAACTGGGATAGCCAGAGTAGGAGGGGTGGGGCAGTGGAGAAAAAAGTTTTTATTTACTTTGGAACATGAAATGATCAAGAGCAAAGGGCTGAGGTGACTTGAGATAGGCTTTGGGGCTGGGGTCTGCTCCAGAACTCAAAAAGCCCAGAGAAGATCTTAGCCCTGAACTGAGAGAACTTCAGCAATAACATTAAGAATTGTAGACTGAAAGGGATCGTGATTCAATTCCTTATTTTATGGAGGAGAAAGCTGACATCCAGAGAGATTAAGTGACAGGCTAAAATCACAGAGCTAAGCAATTAGTGGAAGACTAAATCTGAAAAATTATGCCTGTGATTGGAAGGAAAAGGATATGATAACTTGAGGAAAACAGTCTGAATTCTACCAGACTGTCAGAGCTAAAGCTATATCTTATTCATTATTGTATTTCTAGTAACCAAGGATATGCCCAACATTTAGTATTCAATGATAATTGTTAAGTTGATTCAAAATAAATACTGAATTTGCAGGGGACTTGTTAAACTATAGGTAGGTGTACATTTTTGTAAGTAAAACAATGCAGTATATTTATGAAATATATGGACCATCTATAGTATAATCCTAAAAATCATACACAAAAAATTACTTCAATAAGTGAGTTTCTAAAACTGCTGAATCTAAGGACACTATTCAAAAACTGATTGTATTTCTTTATACCAGTAGTAAATACATAAATTCCCATACACTACTATTGGGAGTATAGGTTGCACAATCACCTTGGAAAACTGGCAGTATCCTCTAAAGCTGAGTATACTCTTCCCCAAACAATAGAAGGGGAAAGACTAGAGATCTCTTCAAGAAAATTAGAGATGCCAAGGGAACATTTCATGCAAAGATGTGCACAATAAAGGACAGAAATGGTATGGACCTAACAGAAGCAGAAGATATTAAGAAGAAGTGGCAAGAATACACAGAAGAACTATACAAAAAAGCTCTTCATGACCCAGATAACCACAATGGTATAATCACTTACCTAGAGCCAGACATCCCAGAATGCGAACTCAAAGGGGGCCTTATTATCACTACAAACAAAGCTAGTGGTGGTGATAGAATTCCACTTGAGCTATTTCAATCTTAAAAGAGGATGCTGTGAAAGTGCCTCATCCACCATGCCAACAAATTTGGAAAACTCAGCAGTGGCCACAGGACTGGAAAAGGTCAGTTTTCATTCCAATCCCAAAGAAAGGCAGCCAAAGAATGTTCAAACTATCACACAATTGCACTCGTCTCACACACTAGCAAAGTAATGCTCAAAATTCTCGCAGCCAGGCTTCAATAGTACATAAACTGTGAACTTCCAGATGTTCAAGCTGGATTTAGAAAAGGCAGAGGAACCAGAGATCAAATTGCCAACATCCATCAGATCATTGAAAAAGCAAGAGAATTCCAGAAAAACATCTACTTCTGCTTTATCAACTACACCAAAGCCTTTGACTGTGTGAATCACAAAAAACTGGAAAATTCTTCAAGAGATGAGAATACCAGATCACCTGACCTGCCTCCTGAGAAATCTGTGTGGAGGTCAGGAAGCAGCAGTTAAAACTGGACATGAAACAATGGACTGGTTCCAAGTTGGGAAAGGTGTACGTCAAGGCTGTATACTGTCACCCTGCTTATTTAACTTATATGCAGAGTACATCATGTGAAATGCTGGGCTGAATGAAGCACAAACTGGAATAAAGACTGCCGGGAGAAATATCAATAACCTCAGATATGCAGATGACACCACCTTTATGGCAGAAAGTGAAGAACTAAAGAGCCTCTTGATGAAAGTGAAAGTGGAGAGTGAAAAAGTTGGCTTAAAGCTCAACATTCAGAAAACGAAGATCATGACATCTGGTTCCATCACTTCATGGGGAATAGATGGGGAAACAGTGAAAACAGGGTCAGACTTTATTTTGGGGGGCTCCAAAATCACTGCAGATGATGACTGCAGCCATGAAACTGAAAGATGCTTGCTGCTTGGAAGAAAAGCTATGACCCACCTAGACAGCATATTAAAAAGCAGAGATGTTACTTTGCCAACAAAGGTCCATCTAGTCAAAGCTTTGGTTTTTCCAGTAGTCATGTATGGATGTGAGAGTTGGACTATAAGAAAGGTGAGTGCTGAGGAACTGATGCTTTTGAATGTGGTGTTGGGGAAGACTCTTGAGAGTCCCTTGGACTGCAAGGAGATCCAACCAGTCCATCCTAAAGGAAATCAGTCCTGAGTATTCATTGGAAGGACTTGATACTGATGCGAAGAACTGACTCATTTGAAAAGACCTTGATGCTGGGAAAGATTGAAGGCAGGAGGAGAAGGGGACGACAGAGGATAAGATAGATAGTTGGATGGCATTACCAACTTGATGGACATGAGTTTGAGTAAGCTCTGGGAGTTGGTGATGGACAGGGAGGCCTGGTATGCTGCAGTCCATGGGGTTGCAAAGAGTCAGACACAGCTGAGCGACTGAACTGAATTGAACTGATGATCAAATAGTTAACTCTTTAGGTAGTATATATCCAGCAAGAGCATGTATGCATATCTACTAAAAATCATGTGCAGGAATGTTTGTGGCTGCATTATTTGAAAGAGCTAGTAACTAGAAATAGCCCAAATGTCCATCAACAGTAGAATGAATCAATAAATCATGGCATATTCACACTGTGGATACGATACAACAATCAATAAACTACAACTACACAAAACATATGGATGAATAAATCTTGTAAACCATAAAATAGCCCAGTGACAAAAGAATGCATATTGAATACTGTATAATTTCACTTTTATATAAAGCTCTAGAAACAGGCAAAATTCTATGATGCTAGAATCAGGATACTGGTTACATTTGGAAAGGTGAAAAAGGATACTAGGGGGCCTCAGAAGTGCTAGTAATGTTCTGATTCTTGATTGAGCTGGATGCTTATTTTTAGATTTTTATATATTTGTTATACTTAAATTACAAAAGGCTTAAAAGTGTATAGAAGTTTGTGTGTTGAATTTTTATATATCATTGCTTAAGCTTTGAAATGGTAGCACATAAGTATTTTAAATGAGATTGAGGCAGCTATCTTAGAATGTATAGCTGCTTCAGGATATATATTTAGATGTATAGCTGCCTAAAAACATAATAAAATTTGAAAAGACATCCCCACCCAGTCTCCCACCCTTTTTTTGGTTCAGCGTATTTTTTGTACTCTTGTCATTTATTTATGGAATTGTATTTTTAGTAAACAGAATAGTAGGGTATGCAGTATAGCTTTCCAGTATTTAAATATAATAGTTATTTCTCTCATAGAACTTTTAAGGTATCAAAAAGGATTAAGCTTAGAAGTGTGTATAATATGATCCCAGTTTCTCTTTCTGTCTATCATCATCTCTATGTGTAAAGGAAAAACTTGAAGGATATAAGCTATATACATACTTTTTTTCTGAGAAGGTGATAAACTTTCTATTTTTATGTGTTTGATATTTGAAGTTTTTGAAATAAGTATGGGTCACTTTTTGGTTTGAAAAATGTAAACTTTTTAAGAATTAAGCAAAAAGATCTTAGTTATTACAGTATTTTACATTGTAGAACTAGAAAAAGTCTCAACCTTTTTTTCCTTTTATGCTTTCTTATTAAAACTGTGTAAAATTTATCAGTTGAATACTATCAAGAAAAATGCCAATACTTTTCATCTTTAAATTCCCAATTAATGTAATCATTTACATAAGCATAAAACTTTGATTTATGTGGTTTTTTTTCTTTTTTCCAAACTTTCTAGAGTAAGCAATAGTACTTTTATAATAAAAGAGCATTTAACAAACAGAAATCTTTATTATTTCAATTTTTGCTTATAAGGTTAATATATTGTACCTTTAAAGGATTTTTCTCCACAATATTTATTGTTCTTTTGTTCCAACTGGGAAGAAAAGCCAGACTGGAAGCTGTAAGAAGTTATTTTTGTGAGATGTTGTTTTTCTAACGGTATTATCCAGAATTGCTAAAAATACCCACAATAGATCTTGAAGAAAATGTAAACTCTGGAATACAATCCTTTTAGTTGTATATTTTTCTTTCCAGAGTCAAGGCGTTTGACTCATGAGTATGCTCCCAAGGTGTTAACCTCCCTCCTTTTCCTCCTTGAATTTCCTAATTGCATTTTTAGCTGTATAATTGTATTTGTCCTCTGTATACATAAATATACAAACCATCTTAAAATAAATTCAGTTTGATGGCTGATTAGTTTTATGCATTTGGATTGGTTGGTGATAAGAGGTCACAGGTCTTGTAAATATCCTTGGGAATTAGGAGATTGCTTAGAGATCATACCCTTTTGACTAGATTCATCCTCAACTTGGAAATAGCTTAGTTTTCACCCCCCTCCACTCTCCTGAAAAGTGGTATGAGGACTCTAACTTAAGTGAATGAAATCAGAAATTTAGAGGTTTATTTTTCTTTAAAAACATAAACTGAATGTTAGTATTTTTCAGACAATTAAGAGCTAACGTCTAAGGGCTTTGGTTATAGTTCTTATGCTGCTGATTAGGTATTCCTTGGTGGTGATTAGTGAATGTACAAATGCAATCATTTGGTAGGGCTTAATCACTCATATGAGAGAGAAGTTAGTTACCCAGAAGGAAAAATTGAACCTTGTATAACTTTCATTAGCCTTATTTTTTTTAATAGCAAAAAAAAGGAACAATATTTGACTAAATTAGGAATATTGAGTAATATAAAATAAATTGTTGTTTAAAAGAAATAGAGAACCTGGGGGGGATACACTTATATGAAGATACTGGTCCACTATGTAGTATATTGTCTGTAGTACAAGTAGATTAGGAATAGTTGACCCTTATCAAACCAGGACAGATTTCCCTCATAGAGACAGAGAAAGAAGTGTACCTGGACAAGTGCATCTCCTTTCTTTGTACTGGGTAGTTGAAGCCCAAAATTATAACAGGTTTACTACATTTCTCAGATTGAGAAGAAGAGAAATGTATGGCTATACCTTGTTTTTTTTTTTTTTACAGGTCATCAGAGGCAAGGGGAGAGTGAAATGCATGTATTTGGGCAATGCTATATTTCTTTCTGGTGAGATGAGTTAAGGGCATGAGTCTTCAGGGTGGTTTAGAACCACTTGGAATGATGAGCTAGGGATGTGTGGGTGGCTGCTAAGGCCAAGCATTGCAAGTGCTTGTGACTGTTAGGTTCAGAGGTGATTCTTCAAACGTGTAGTTCAAAAGCTTAGCTTTGTAAGCACTCTAAAGGCCTGGCCTTTTATTGGGGATTATTCTAACCTGATTCAGTTCAGTTCAGTTCAGTCGCTCAGTTGTGTCTGACTCTTTGTGACCCCATGGACTACAGCATGCCAGGCTTCCCTGTCCATCACCAACTCTTGGAGCTTGCTCAAACTCATGTCCATTGAGTCGGGGATACCATCCAACCATCTCATCCTCTGTTGTCCCCTGCTCCTCTTACCTTCAATCTTTCCCAGCAACAGGGTATTTTCCAGTGAGCCATTTCTTTGAATCAGGTGGCCAGAGTATTGGAGCTTCAGCTTCAGCATCTGTCCTTCCAATGAATATTCAGGGTTGATTTCCTTTAGGATTGACTGGTTTGATTTTGCAGTCCAAGAGATTCTCAAGAGTCTTCTCCAACACCACAGTTCAAAAACATCAATTCTTCAGCACTCGCCTTTCTTTTATGGTCCAACTCTCGCATCCATACATGACTACTGGAAAAACCATAACTTTGACTAGACAGACCTTTGTTGGCAAAGTAGTATCTTTGCTTTTTAATATGCTGTCTAGGTTGGTCATAGCTTTTCTTCCAAGGAGCAAGCATCTTTTAATTTCATGGCTGCAGTCACCATCTGCATTTGATTTTGGAACCCAAGAAAATAAAGTCTGTAGTTGTTTCCATTGTTTCCTCATCTATTTGCCATGAACTGATAGGACCAGATGCCATGATTTTAGTTTTTTGAATGTTGCGTTTTAAGCCAACTTTTTCTCTCTACTCTTTCATTTTCATCAAGAGGCTCTTCAGTTCCTTTTCGCTTTTTGCCACAAGGGTGATGTCACCTGCATATCTGAGGTTATTGATATTTATCCCGGCAATCTTGATTATAGCTTGTGCTTCATCTAGCCTGGCATTTCACATGATGTACTCTGCATATAAGTTAAATAAGCAGGGTGACAATATACAGCCTTGAGTACTCCTTTCCCTATTTGGAACCAGTCAGTTGTTTCATGTCTGGTTCTTAACTGTTGCTTCTTGTCCTGCATACGGATTTCTCAGGAAGCAGGTCAGGTGGTCTGATATTCCCATCTCTTGAAGAATTTTCCACAGTTTTTTTGTGATCCACACAATCAAAGGCTTTGGTGTAGTGAAAAAAGCAGAAGTAGATGTTTTTCTGGAACTCTCTTGCTTTTTCTATGACTCAACAGACAGATGTTGGCTATTTGATGTCTGGTTCCTCTGCCTTTTCTAAATCCAGCTTGAACATCTGGAAGTTCTTGGTTTACATACTATTGCAACCTGGCTTGGATAATTTTGAGCATTACTTTGCTAGTGTGTGAAGAGTGCAATTGTGTGGTAGTTTGAATATTCTTTTTTGGCATTGCCTTTCTTTGGGATTGGAATGAAAACTGACCTTTTCCAGTCCTGTGGCTACTGCTGAGTTTTCCAAATTTGCTGGCCTGTTGGGTGCAGCACTTTCACAGCATCCTCTTTTAGGATTTGAAATAGCTCAAATGGAATTCTGTCACTTCCACTAGCTTTGTTCGTACTGATGCTTCATAAGGCCCTCTTTGACTTCTCATTCCAGGATGTCTGGCTCTAGGTGAGTGATCACACCATCATGGTTATCTGGGTCATTAAGTTCTTTTTTTGTATAGTTCTTCTGTGTATTCTTGCTCCCTCTTAATATATTCTGCTTCTGTTAGGTCCATACTGTTTCTGTCCTTTATTGTGTCCATCTTTGCATGAAATGTTCCCTTGGCATCTCTAATTTTCTTGAAATGATCTCTGGTCTTCCCCATTCTATTGTTTTCCTCTATTTCTTTGTATTGATCACTTAGGAAAGCTTTCTTTTCTCTCCTAGCTTTTCAAAGGAACTGTGCATTCAGATGGGTGTATCTTTCCTTTTCTCCTTTTCATTTTGCTTCTCTTCTTTTCTCAGCTGTTTGTAAGTCCTCCTCAGACAACCATTTTTTTGCATTTCTTTTTGTTGGGATGGTCTTAATCACTACCTCCTATACAATGTCATGCACCTCTAACCATAGTTCTTCAGGCACTCTGTCAGATCTAATCCTTTGAGTCTGTTTGTCACTTCCACTGTATAATTGTTAGGGATTTGATTTAGGTCATACCTGAATGATTTCTTCGTTTGAAGTATGAATTTTGCAATAAGGAGTTCATGATTTGAGCCATGGTTAGCTCCAGGTTTTGTTTTTGCTGATTGTATAGAGCTTCTCCATCTTCCTCTGCAAAGAATATCATCAATCTGGTTTCAGTATTGACCCATCTGGTGATGTCCATGTGTAGAGTCGTCTCTTGTGTTGTTGGAAGAGAGTGTTTATGACCAGTGTGTTCTCTTGGCAAAACTCTGTTAGCCTTGGCCCTGCTTCATTTTGTACTCCAAGGCCAAACTTGCCTGTTACTCCTTGACTCCCTACTTTTACATTCCAGTCCCCTATGATGAAAAGGACATCTTTTTTTTGTATGTTAGTTGTAGAAGGTCTTGCATGGAACCGTTCAGCTTCAGCTTCTTCAGCATTAGTGGTTGGGGCATAGACTTGGATTACTGTGATATTGAATGGTTTACCCTGGAAATGAACAAAGATAAGATCATTCTGTCATTTTTGAGATTGCAGCCAAGTACTACATTTCGGACTTTCTTCTAAGGGATTCTTGCCCACAGAAGTAGGTATAATGTTCATCTGATTAAATCTGCCCATTCCGGGCCATTTTAGTTCACTGATTCTTAAAATGTTGATGTTTACTCTTGCCATCTCAAGGTAAATTGAATCAAGGTAAACTTGATTCATAATTGCTGTATATGAAAATCAAAATGCCATAGCTTTTCGACCCATCCAGGCCAAATTTCAGGGCCTTTTCTCTGAGGGTGACCAACTATCCCAGTGTGCCCATGACTTTTGTGGTATTAGCACTGAAAATGTTGCTTCAAGGAAAAAACCCTCAATCTTAGGGAAACTTCTCAGTCTCAGATGGATGGTTGATCAGCCTACCTTACTCCCTGAGCCCCTTAGCTGCTGTCCCATGCGAGGAGGGAAAATGCATTCTCACTGCCACCGTGTACAGCCTACTCTGTGTAGTGCAGATGATGAGCAGTGCGTGCAGAGCAGTACATTCTAGGATGTAATTTCAGGGAGCAGGAATGTTGCTACCTCCCAAGGCCAGAACAGCTGGTGTTCTTCTGCCTTACCTATTGCTGCATAACAAATGACTGCAAAATTTAGAGGCTTAAAATAATAATTTATCATCCTCCTAATTTCTGTGTTTCTTGGATTTGAGAAAAGCTCAGCTGACAATTCTGGCTCCCTCACTGCGTTAGCAGCTACTACTGGAACCGCTGGGGACTGGTCAGACACCTCTTGTCTTCATGTCATCTTAAGGCCTCTCTGTACAGGCTAAACTTCAAGCTCTCCTAGTTGCCTCCAGGCAGGTGGCGCTTACCTGACAGTTTAGGTGCCAGAGCAAGTGTTCCGGCCAACAAGTAGGAAGCTGCCTCAGATGTCACATCAGGTATTATTGCACAGCATCATTTTCACCATAGCCACAGGATTCAGGTGAGGTGCATAGACTTCTTGATGATTAGAAGGTCTGTTGGGATGGAGATATTACTGCAACCATCTTTGGAAAATATAATCTGGCAAAATTACCTTAGTTGTTAGAAGATCTGTTGGGATGGAGACATTATTGCATCTATCTTTGGAAAATATAACACAAGCTGGAATCAAGATTGCCGGGAGAAATATCAATAACCTCAGACATGCAGATGACACCACCCTTATGGCAGAAAGTGAAGAGGAGCTAAAAAGCCTCTTGTTGAAAGTGAAAGAGGAGAGTGAAAAAGTTGGCTTCAAGCTCAACATTCAGAAAACGAAGATCATGGCATCTGGTCCCATCACTTCATGGGAAATAGATGGGGAAACAGTAGAAACAGTGTCAGAGTTTATTTTTTGGGGCTCCAAAATCACTGCAGATGGTGACTGCAGCCATGAAATTAAAAGACGCTTACTCCTTGGAAGAAAAGTTATGACCAACCTAGATAGTATATTCAAAAGCAGAGACATTACTTTGCCGACTAAGGTCCATCTAGTCAAGGCTATGGTTTTTCCTGTGGTCATGTATGGATGTGAGAGTTGGACTGTGAAGAAGGCTGAGC
>SJXQ01012009.1:244176-327538 GCA_006408695.1 Aepyceros melampus | reverse complement strand
GCTCCAGTACTTTGGCCACCTCATGCGAAGAGTTGACTCATTGGAAAAGACCCTGATGCTGGGAGGGATTGGGGGCAGGAGGAGAAGGGGACAACCGAGGATGAGATGGCTGGATGGCATCATCGACTGGATGGACGTGAGTCTGAGTGAACTCCGGGAGTTGGTGATGGACAGGGAGGCCTGACGTGCTGCAATTCATGGGGTCGCAAAGAGTCGGACACGACTGAGCGATGAACGGAACGGAACAGTTACCTTAGCTTCCAAATGCAGTTTTTCATTAGTAAAGGTAGTGAAATTGTCAAAATATTATTTTTCCTCCTCAATTTTTATTTTGAATGAAAACAAAAAGGTCAGACTGTAAATGTTTCTTGAATTATTCTGAAAACCCTTTACCATGTTCTACTAGAATGAGTAAATATATATATGTGTGTGTGTGTGTGTATTACATGTATGTATGTGTGTGAATCTCTCACTCTTTATATATATATATATTCCAGAAAAAGTCAACTGACCTGTATAGGTGTAGCAAAAGTTCATTTGCTTCCATAGTAAGAATTTTAGGGTGTGTATGTGGTGTATGGCAGTTTCCATACATACATGCACCCCAGAGGCTAGAAAGGAAAGAGTAATTGTGAGGAGACAAAGACAGTAGGGGATTAGGATCAGTTCAGGTTGAAGAAGGGGTCCACAGCAGGCTAGAACTCTGAAGACATGGGTGGCTGGCTGGAGAGGGAGCTAAGGAACAGGGGCAGTGACTATGATTTAGAAGTGAAGGGCAGGTATATGTGTAACATCCCTTTGGTATCATCATTCAGTTTGAAATGTGGCTCCTAATGTTGTGATGCAGCTTTCTTAGACTGACTCCCATTGTGATGCTTAAGGTCTGTGAGTCATTCTTTCTGATAGCCTCCAGCTTCTCACTTCAGAGTAATGGAAATTGGAATTTTAAAAAATCCAATGCGATTATTTGGGGAATTTGCTGGCAGTGCAGTTTTAGCAAAGTTTCAGGAAAGCATGCTACAAATCTGAATTTTATTAAACTGATATTTTTTGGTTTGATATGTGTTTTATATTACAACATTTACAATTCTTACATGAGTTCTGTTGTTTTATTCTGAACATTATTTTATTGAGGAAAATTTCAAAAATTAAAAAGAATGGGATAGCAGAAAGATTATAATTCTAAGCAACCATTTGTTTAAGAAGATGTTTTATGTGTTTGAATTGTAGGAATACTGTAACACAGTCCAGCTGATTCTGGGATAGATTATCGGAAAAGGGAACTTCCTGCTGCAGGAAAACTCTACTACCTGTAAGTTTTGTTTTTTTTTTAATGTTCTTAAGTTTAATATCTAATAATTTATCAGGAAAAGATGAGAAAAATAAGCAGGGTAATTATTAGAACGTGAAAGGCTAATTCTGAAGCCTGTGATTTTTCAAATACAAAATGTTGTAATGTTAACTTCTTTAAACTGTGTTTTTTGCCATCCACATTTGCATGATTTATAATGTGTGATTGGAGGAAACCCTAATTAGTTTTTTAGGGAGGAGTGATGACAGATGGTTAGAAAGTAATGAGTATCCTCTTATAAGAAACTCTAGTATTAAGAGAATATCTTTATTGTGCTAAAGTAATTAATTATTTGTGGACATCTTCTGACAAATGTGTCATTTCTGTTCCCTGAAAATTGTGTTTTATTTTGTCAGACAATCTGTTTGTATTTATCACTGTTGATTGACTTCCATACATAACTATGTAAAATATATATACACAAGTACAACTGGATATATTTTGTCTTCTAGAAGCTCATTCTCCCAAGTAGGAGCAATTTATAATAATAGATATAGTCAGTTTGTATAGTTAATGCTGCAAACAAATATAGTTTGTTTTAAAATGTCACTTGTGAGAACCTGAAAAGGAAAAAGTTGCTCTACCAATGCAAAGAGTGTTTAGCATATGCTGCTAATGTTGGACACATAGTGGGTTCTCAGTAAATCTGTCTTAAGGGCTAATTGTGATGTAACTCAAAGGCATGTTTCTGCTAATTTAAATTTTGATGACAACGTGCATATGAGAGGTTCAGAAAAGTTCTTGTCTATGCCACCTTGTAAGCAGAAGTACTTTACTGTTTTTGAAGCAGAAATTAGCTAGAAAAATCACATAATTAAAATTGCATACTTTACAGTGTACCAAGGGGACTATTTCAGTTTATTATTCAGATTCTGATGATTATTATAGGAGCTTCTTCATCTGCCCTTAAGTACTTTGTCTTTAAGTACTTTATAATTTTGAAAAATTCATAGAGCACTTTTTTTCTGCTTTAACTAGGACTTTTTCCTCTCCATTTCTTTTATCTTTGGGCTTTCCTCTCTTTTATTTTTCTGACCTTCACAAGATTTCTCTGAAGCTTTGCTACCTATTTCTTGATATGTGAGATGTATGGTACTTAGAAATTAATTTATTACTATTCCTTTTATTTTTTCAACAAATCCTTGTTCCCTGTTTTCCCACAAAATATATTCTTATGTCGAAGAATTAAAACATTTTCCTAAAAGGAAATCCCTTCACTAAAGATGGTTGTCTAAGTCATGAAATTTGTTTCTTGGTCCTTGAGAGGTCTCAGTGGGATTTACAGGAGGTGGAAAGTCTGCTTTTGCTTCAGCAGAGCCTCTTTTTCTCTGAGCTACCCTATGTTGTCTCTTCTTCTTCCTGATGAAAGTAATGTAATTCTAACACATCGAAATTCAGGTTTGTACTTTAAACATGTACTGGAAGAAGTCAGAATCTAACAATATCCAAGAGTCCAGAAAACAAGAATATACAAAGGCTACCAAGAAACTCTGGAATAGCTTTTTAAAAAATATATAAATTCTTTAATCCTCAAAGAAAGTAGATTTATTTATGAATTTAACATCAAAAGAGCTTTACTACAGTCTGATAATCAAGAACAGAGAGCCTGGGGGCATACCTCAGAGGGAAGGCAGATATGTGCACCAGAGAAGAATTAGGAATTAAAGTCATCTCAGAAGTGGGAGAATAAAGATACCCAGATGGGATGATAGGGTTTTCATTTATATTGTTGCATAGGAGCCTTTGGGTAGAACTTCTTTCATGAGAGAGTAAAAGAAAAGTTCCTGGGGTCATGTTAACATTTCTGATTTAATTAGGTTTCATTTTATCTTGTTCCTGCAGGAAAATTTATTAATTTCCCCTCTATGACAGATTTTAGTATGCCATGTTATTTATTGCCTTTTTACGACAGGAAACACCACTGCTGAGGGTCCATAGGCTGCTGCCCTGACCCTTTTGCTGTCAGTTCTGTGAAGGGTTTTGTTTTCCTGAAGAGAGTGGATCAGATCACCTCAGACTCACCCTCCTTCTCTGTCTCTTTTCCTCAGGATCTGAGTAGCACAGGTTCTTTTTTTCTGACTAAATCTGTTGAAGTTCCTGTTCAAACACCGTATCTCTGCCATGCTCACATGCAGACACCCTGCCCCCAGCGTGGAAGCCATGGCCTCAATGGAATATTTTAAACTGAACTAAAAAGGGTAGAGGCAGGTGTTGGGATTTGATTTTGGATTTGATTTTGCCCTACTTACAAAGTAATAGCTTTGCCTGTATTGTTTCATGGATGCTGGCAGAAGACACAAGAAACCTGTGTCAGAGACAAAGGATTTTATTACTCTAGGCATAGATAGCATGTTGAGTCAGTTCCCTTCTCGCTTCCTAGTCCCATTAGGGAGGAGAAGAGGAGTTTTGCTGAGGGCCCAGATGGATGCCTGCACATGCAGTGAGTTGTGTTACAGGAGAGGGACTCTGAGTATGGGGAATGAACCAGAAAGACTACTTTTTGTCTCAAGGGAGATATTGCCTCATCTGTCAAAGCTTCTTGCTACAAACACACCTTAAGAGATGGTTAAGGCCTTGCATTCTTGGCATACTCAGCAAGCTGTGTGGGTGAGTGGGAGACTCAGGACTGTTTGTTCTCACAGGGGATGTTTACCAGACTTTTAACCTTTATTTATTAAAGAAATAAAATTTCCCTTTATTTCCCTTAATTCCTATCTGCCAAAGTCATCTACCACTTCAACAAAATTACTTCTGACTACTATTTAGTTATTTAACCCCTGAATTGTTTCAAGACCATATCAGCTCCATGTAGATGGAAACTATGATCATACTGAAATGATGAACATTTTATGTTACAATTCATTTACCAATGCAGAAGACGTAAGAGACTTGAGTTTGATCCCTGGGTTGGGAAGATCTCCTGGAGGAGGACATGGTAAACCACTCCAGTATTCTTGCCTGGAGAATTCATGGACAGAGGAGCCTAGTGGGCTGTAGTTCACAGGGCCGCAAAGAGAAACGACTGAAGCAACTTAACTTAGGACAGCACAGCACATGTGTTACAACTTTTCAGGCACAGACCAAATACTCACATATTTTTACCTGATTAATATAGTACATGTATTCATCCATCTTTTGAACAGTTTTAAGGAGTTTATTCTTAAATACTTTTACCAATGGAAACTTCATGTCCCAAGTGCTCTTAATATTCCACTTGGGAAACATCTATTCCAAATAGGAAATTACTTCTAAGAATATATCTTCGAGCATCATTAAAAAAAAAAAAGTTTGCTGCTAAAAACGCACAACTTCAAGGTTAGAGCTCTGTTTTAGAAGAAAGGTCTGTGAAAACAAAGACTGGAACTCATCCATGTTAAAACTTATTCCCTTGCAATTAAAAACTTCTTGTGTTTGCCTCTGATAGTCCCTGCACATGTTCCCCTGCCCCCAACCGGGACAACCATCGATGAAAATTTAAAGCATTTTCTTAGCTTGATTGTCACATCTTTTCATCCTTTTCATCCCTAAAACTTCGACAGAGATCTGTCCTCTGCCTGAAGGGTTGCCACCTTCTGGATCAGCAGAATCTCTAGGGCATCTTGGAACCTTCTCCCCATCCCCCTATAACCATTGCCATTATAGGTGTTTCTGTCACAGACATTGAAATCTGCAGTTTCAGTCTTAGTTTTTCTCACCAGATATCAACCCAGTCATTTCCTGTTTCCTTTCCCACTGAAGAACCTCTGAAATATCTGCTAACAGTAGCAACTTGAAAATTACTAAGTTAGCCCCCTCCTGTTTCAATTGTGATTTGTTTCATTTCCATGAACTAGACTGCCCAAGGTCCCTGCATCGGGCTCTGTGTGTAACTTCACTGAAACACTTGGTCTCTGGTCATCTACAGCAAAGTTTTTATAGTTTGATGCTAAACCATGGGCCTGCTGTACTTTCTCTAAAATCCCTCATGTATCTTTTAGAGTCTTTAACATTAGGTTAGTCTTACTCCTGATGCTAGTGCATGGTGTTGCAGTGGAGCGGCATTGGTATTGAAGAGAAGATGCCACACATTTAAAGAATATAAAATTTGTTTAGCACCAAAGCCATAGAAACATATCCATATGGAGACAGTTAGGCAAAACAAAAGACAACATAGCATATTCTCATTGAAAGTTTGTTTTTCCAGCCCATGAAGCTGACAGTACAGCCCCCCTGATCAGGATGAGGATCCCAGCAAGTTATGTTTATCATTCTTGGTTGAGTGGTTTAGAGAGACTCTGGCTATGTGCCTGCCTGTTCACCAGGTATTGTGTTTTGTTTAGTCGCTCAGTCATGTCTGACTCTATGTGACACCATAAACTTTAGCCTGCCAGGCTCCTCTATCCATGGCATTCTCCAGGCGAGAATACTAGAGTGGGTTGCCATGCCCTCCTCCAGGGGATCTTCCTAACCCAGGGATCGAACCCAGGTCTCCTGCATTGCAGGTGGATTCTTTACCATCTGAGCCACCAGGGAAGCCCATTCACCAGGTACAATGATCAGATATAAATCCTAGGACATGCCTGAATGTTTAGTGTCAATCAGTGTGAATCAAAGTTCAGTTTCTCATCCTTAGTTGAGACTAGACTCGGCCTTCCTGAAGTCTGTTCCTCAGAGGGCAGAGGACAGAATTTCTGCCTCTGGCAGTTCGAGAAACTGTCTAGTTTAATGAGATTCAGGCTGTTGATCTAATCATTTCTTAAGTCTGGGGAAGGGATGAAGACTGTTGGGAACATTTTTGATGTTTACAGATTAAATTTTATTGTTAGCTTTATGACAAAGAACATATAGGTTTATCTACTAAAGTCATCAACATAGTCATAAATTAAAGTCTGTGTTAGTCGCTTAGTCTGACCCTGTGGACTATACAGCCCTCCAGGCTCTTCTGTCCATGGGATTTTCCAGGCAAGGATACTGGAGTGGGTTGCCATTTCCTTCTCCAGTAAGCTAAAGTATTAACAGATAAAATACAGTGTTGGGATGTGCACACCCAATACGGTGTATGGGAAGTAATCCAGGGTGGACGAATTGAGAGGAGCTATAGATGAAACAAGAGTGGCCGTGTACTGAGTGTTGCATCATGATTGCTACGTCAGGTTTATTATACTGCTGTTGTCTTTACGTGTATATATGTGTGAAATTTGCCACAATAAAAAGTTGTGTTTTTTTTTAAAGTTTCAAATTTTCTCTATTTTTTCTGATTATGCTAGTGAGAGTTTTATTCATCCATCCATCTTCTCAGAGGAATAGCTTTTGTTTTATTGTCTCTATTGCTTAATGTTTTATTGATTTCTTTTCATTTTGTCAATAGTTTCCTTCGCTGTGCAAAAGTTTTTAAGTCTAATTAGGTCCCATTTGTTTGTTTTTACTTATATTTCCTTTGCTTTAGGAGCTTGATCCAAAAAAATATTGCCATGATTTATGTCAGCATGTTTGGCTTATGTTTTCTTATAGGAGTTTTATGGTTTCTGGTCTTACATTTAGGTCTTTAATCCATTTTGAGTTTATTTTTATATATGATGTGAGAAGCTGCTCTAATTTCATTCTTATACATATTTTGCCTATTTTTAAATTGGATCATTTGCCTTTTTATTATTTAATTTTAAGTGTCTTTATTCTAGATACAAGTCACTTGTCAGATATATGATTTGCAAATATTCTCACATTCTGGTTTTTTTTTTTTAATTTTCTTGACGGTGTCTTTGAAGTACAAAATTTTAAAATTTTAATTAAGATCAATGTGTTTTTTCTTTTGTTGCTTATGCTTTTGGTGTGTCACATTTGAGAAACTGTTATCTAACCAGGGTCACAATAATTTTTACCTATATTTTCTTCTAAGAGTTTTACAGTTTTAGCTCTTATATTTGTGTGTTTGGTTAATTTCAAGTTATTTTTATATGTGGTGCGAACAAGTTATTTTTATACTTTTTGTATATTTTTATATGTGGTCTATCTTCTTTCATGTTGCATGGAGATACTCAGTTGCCCTGGTACTATTGTTGAAAAGAGTATTCTTGCCCTAGTGAATTGTATTGACCTCCTTTTTGAAAATCAACTGACTGTAAACATAAAGGGTTATTTCTGGTCCTTCATTTATATTCCATTGATCTATTTGTCTAACTTTATGTCGATACCACACTGTCTTGATTGCCATAACTTTGTTCTAAGTTTTGAAATTAAGAAATGTGAGTCCAGCTTTGTTTTGTTGTGTTTTAGAGATGGTTTGGGCTATTCTGAGGCCTTTGAATTTCCATATGAATTTTAGGATCAGCTTGTCAAATTCTGCAAAGAAGCCATCTGTAACTTTGATAGGAATTGTGTTGAATTTGTAAATCACAATGGGGATATAACATTAAGTCTTCTGATCCATGAACCTGTAATGTTTTATTCGTTTCCTAGGGCTGCCATATGAAGTATCCCTAACTGAATATCTTAGAGTGTAGGAATTTATCCTCTCATTCTGGAGATTAGAAGTCTGAAATCAAAGTGTTGGCAGTTTGGTTCTTTCTGGGCAGTATGAAGGAGAATCTATTCCATGCCTCTGGTGAAGTTCTTGATTTGTAGGTGCATTGCTCTAGTCTCTGCCTCTAGCTTCATATGATATTTCCCCTATGTGTGTGTGTTTCCAAATTTCCTCTTTATGTAAGGACACCAGTTACCATATTAGAGACCACCCAAATCCAGTATGACTGCATCTAAACTTAATAACAAACACATGAAAAGATGCTCAACATCACTCATTATCAGAGAAATGCAAGTCAAGACCACAATGAGGTACCATTTCAGAGTGGCTGTGATCCGAAGGTCTGCAAGCAATAAATGCTGGAGAGGGTGTGGAGAAAAGGGAACCCTCTTACACTGTTGGTGGGAATGCAAACTAGTACAGCCACTATGGAGAACAGTGTGGAGATTCCTTAAAAAATTGCAAATAGAACTGCCATATGACCCAGCAATCCCACTGCTGGACATACACACCAAGGAAACCAGAGTTGAAAGAGACACATGTACCCCAATGTTCATGCAGCACTGTTTATAATAGCCAGGACATGGAAACAACCTAGATGTCCATCAGCAGATGAATGGATAAGAAAGCTGTGGTACATATACGCAATGGAGTATTACTCAGCCATTAAAATGAATACATTTGAATCATTTCTAATGAGATAGATGAAACTGGAGCTGATTATACACAGTGATATAAGCCAGAAAGAAAAACACCAATACAGTATATGGAATTTAGAAAGATGGTAATGATAACCCTGTATGTGAGACAGCAAAAGGGACACAGATGAATAGAATGGACTTTTGGACTCTGTGGGAGAGGGAGAGGGTGGGATGATTTGGAAGAATGGCACTGAAACATGTATATTATCATGTAAGAAACGAATCGCCAGTTTATGTTCGATACAGGATACAGGATGCTTGGGGCTGGTGCACGAGGATGATCCAGAGAGATGATATGGGGTGGGAGGTGGGAGGGGGTTCAGGATTGGGAACTCATGTACACCCGTGATGGATTCATGTCAATGTATGGCAAAACCAATACAGTATTGTAAAGTAAAATAAAGTAAAAATAAAAATTAAAAAAAAACCACTTAATTACATTTGTAAAGAGGCTAAATAAGATCACATTCACAGATATTGGGGGCTAGTGCTTTAACATCTTTTTGAAGGACACAGTTCAACTCATAACAGCTATCTTTCCATTAATTTTGGTCTTCTTTGGAAGTGGAAGTGTTAGTTGCTCAGTTGTACCTAACTCTTTGTGATCCCATGGACTGGGGCCCACCAGGCTCCTCTTGTCTGTGGAATTCTCCAGTACTGAAAGAGTACTGGAGTGGGTAGCCATTCCCTTCTCCAGAGGATCTTCCCAACCTAGAGACTGAACCCAGATCTCCTGCATTGCAGGCATATTCTTTATGATCTGAGCCACCAGGGAAGCCCCTTCTTTAATTCCTTTCAATAATGTTTTAAATTTTCAGTGAATAAAATTTGCAAATACTTTTATTAAATTTATTAAAAAACATTCTTTTTGCAACTGGATAAATGGAATTGTTTTCCTAATTTCACTTTTGGTTTCTTCATTGCTATGGTTTAGGAATGTAATTGATTTTTTTTTTTAATATTTTCCATTTTTATTGAGATAAAATTAACATATAGCACTGTATAATTTAAGGTGTATAGCATGTAGATTTCATTTACATACATCATGAAGTGACTATCACATTGAATTTAGTGAACATCCATTATTTCATATAGATAAAAAGTAAAGAAATAGAAAATTTTTTCTTGTGCTGGAAATTCTTCAGATTTACTCTCTTAACAACTTTTATATATAACATATAGCAATCTCAATTTTATCTATCATGTTGTATATAATGTTCCTAGTATTTAAATATCTTATAACTGGAAGTTTGTACCTTTTGAACACCTGATTCAATCCTTCCTCACCAACTCTGGTAATCATAAATCTGATCTCTTCCTATGAGCTGATGTGTTTGTTTATTTGTTTGAAGTATAATTGACCTATGACACTATGTTAGTTCCTGTTATACAACATAGTTATTCAATATTCCTATATACATTTCAGTAAGTCTAGCTACAATATGTCACACTGTAATTGATTTTTGCATATTGTTCTTATAGCCTGAAGCCTTGCTAAACTCATTTATTTGTTCTAATATTTTCCAGTAGATTCCTTAGAATTCTCTAAATACACGATCATGTCACCTGGAAATAGAGAGCCAGTTTACTTTTCCCTTTCCAATCTGAATGCCTTTTTATTTATTTATTTTTCTTGATTAAATTTCCTGTCTAGAACCTTCAGTGAAATTTTGAATAGAAGTGGTATATTCTATCATAAAGAATGGACACCCTTGTCTTATTCCTGAGCTTGAGGGAAAGACTTCAGTATTTCACCATTAATTATGCTGTTAGCTCTGGGTTTTTCACAGATGTCCTTTGTTAGATTAAGGACATTCCCTTCTGTTCCTAATTTTTGAGTGTTTTGTCATTAAGGGGAGTTGGATTTTGTCAAATCCACTTTCTTTCTATTGATATGATCTATGGTTTTTGTCCATTATCCCATTGATGTGGTATATTTCATTAATTGATTTTTGGATTTTAAATCAACCTTGCATTTCTGGGATAAATCTCACTTGGTTATGTTGTATGTTCTGTGCTTAGTCATGTCTGACTCTTTGCAACCCCATGGACTGTAGCCCACCAGGCCCCTCAGTCCATGGAGGTTCTCCAGGCAAGAATACTGGAGTGGGTGGCTATGCCCTTCTCCAGGGGATTTCCCAACCCAGGGATTGAACCCAGGTCTCCCACACTGTAGGTGTATTCTTTACCATCTGAGCCACCAGTGAAGCCCCAGTTATGGTTTATATTCCTTTATATATATTGCTGGATTTAGTTTGCTAGTATTTTGTTGAAAATTTTTGTGTTTATATTCATGAGATGTATCGGTCAGTAGTTTTCTGTTTTGATGATGTCTTTGACTGTAGATGGAGGTTCGTGACATTGTACAGGAGACAGGAGTTAAGACCATCCTGAAGAAAAAGAAATGCAAAAAAGCAAAATGGCTGTCTGAGGAGGTCTTATAAATAGCTATGAAAAGAAGGGAAGCGAAAAGCAAAGGAGAAAAGGAAAGATATGCCCATTTGAATGCAGAGTTCCAAAGAATAGCAAGGAGAGATAAGAAAGCCTTCCTCAGCGATCAATGCAAAGAAATAGAGGAAAACAACAGAATGGGAAAGACTAGAGATCTCTTCAAGAAAATTAGAGATACCAAGGGAACATTTCATACAAAATGGGCACAATAAAGGACAGAAACGGTAGGGACCTAACAGAAGCAGAAGATACAAAGAAGAGGGAGCAAGAACATACAGAAGAACTAAACAAAAAAGATCTTCATGACCAAGATAATCATGATGGTGTGGTCACTCACCTAGATTAGCCAGACATCCTGGAATGTGAAGTCAAGTGGGCCTTAGGAAGCATCACTATGAACAGAGCTAGTGGAGGTGATAGAATTCCAGTTGAGCTATTTCAAATTCTGAAAGATGATGCTGTGAAAGTGCTCACTCAATATGCCAGCAAATTTGAAAAACTCAGCAGTGGCCATAGGACTGGAAAAGGTCAGTTTTCATTCCAATCCCAAAGAAAGGCAATGACAAAGAATGCTTAAACTACTGCACAATTGCATTCATCTCACACGCTAGTAAAGTGATGTTCAAAATTCTCCAAGCCAGGCTTCAGCAATATGTGAACTGTGAACTTCCAGATGTTCAAGCTGGTTTTAGAAAAGGCAGAGGAACCAGAGACCAAATTGCCAACATCCACTGGATCACGGAAAAAGCAAGAGAGTTCCAGAAAAACATCTATTTCTGCTTTATTGACTATGCCAAAGCCTTTGACTGTGTGGACCCCAATAAACTGTGGAAAATTTGGAAAGAGATGGGAATACCAGACCACCTGACCTGCCTTTGGAGGTCAGGAAGCAACAGTTATAACTGGACATGGAACAACAGACTGGTTCCAAATAGGAAAAGGAGTACGTTAAGTCTATATATTGTCACCCTGCTTATTTAGCTTATATGCAGAGTACATCATGAGAAACACTGGGCTGGATGAAGCACAAGCTGGAATCAAGATTGCTGGGAGAAATAGCAATAACCTCAGATATGCAGATGACACCACCCTGTGGCAGCAAGTGAAGAAGAACTAAAGAGCCTCTTTTTTTTTTTTTTTTACTTTATTTTACTTTACAATACTGTATTGGTTTTGCCATACATTGACATGAATCTGCCATGGGTGTACATGAGTTCCCAATCCTGAATGCCGCTCCCACCTCCCTCCCACTAAAGAGCCTCTTGATGAAAAAAGTGAAAGAGGAGAGTGAAAAAGTTGGCTTAAAGCTCAACATTCAGAAAACTAAGATCATGCCATCCAGTCCCATCACTTCATGGCAAATAGATGGGGAAACAGTGGAAACAGTGGCTGACTTGATTTTTCTGGGCTCCAAAATCACTATAGATGGTGATTGCAGCCCTGAAATTAAAAGACGCTTACTCCTTGGAAGGAAAGTTATGACCAACCTAGACGCATATTCAAAAGCAGAGACATTACTTTGTCAACGAAGTTCCATCTAGTCAAGGCTATGGTTTTTCCAGTGGTCATGTATGGTTGTGAGAGTTGGACTATAAAGAAAGCTGAGTGCCAAAGAATTGATGCTTTTGAACTGTGGTGTTGGAGAAGACTCTTGAGAGTCCCTTGGACTGCAAGGAGATCCAACCAGTCCATCCTAAAGGAGATCAGTCCTGGGTGTTCGTTGGAAGGACTGATGCTGAAGCTGAAACTCCAATGCTTTGGCCACCTGATGCGAATAGCGGACTCATTTGAAAAGACCCTGATGCTGGGAAAGATTGAAGGCAGGAGGAGAAAGGGATGACAGAGGATGAGATGGTTGGATGCATCACTGACTCAATGGACATGGGTTTGGGTGGACTCCAGTAGTTGGTGATGGACAGGAAGGCCCGGCGTGCTGCAGTTCATGGGGTCACAAAGAGTTGGACACAACTGAGCGACCAAACTTAACTGATGTCTTTGTCTGATTTTGCTGTCAAGGTTACTGGCCTCAGAATGAGTTTTGAAGAATTCCCTCTTTTTCTATTTAGATTTTCTTTTTTCTTGAGTCTGCTTCAGTGATATGTGTCTGTCTAGGAATTTTTCCATTTATCGAAGTTACCTATTTTGTTAGTACAGTTGTCAATATTATTCCCTTATAGTTCTTTTTTATTTCTATAAGGTTGGTAGTAATGTTGTCTCTTTCATCCCTGATTTTAGTAATTTTAGTTTTCACTCTTTTCTTTAGCTAAAAGGTTGTCCATTTTATTCACTTTTGCAAAGAATTAACTTTTGGTTTTACTATTTGCTCTATTATTTTTATATTCTTTACTTCATTAATTTCCACTCTAATCTTTATTATTTCTACTTGTTTTAGATTAATTTTCTAAGAATCTTGTGGTAGAAAGTTAGATTATTAGTTTGAGATTTTTCTTCTTTTTTATGTAGGCATTTATAGCTATAAATTTACCCATAAGTACTACTACTGCTGCATCTCATAGTTTGGTATATTATGTCTTTATTATCTTTGTTTCAAAGTATTTTCTAATTTTCTTTTTCATTTCTTATTTTGACCCATTGGTTACTTAGGAGTGTGCTATTTTATTCCCACACATTTTTGAATTTTCCAAATAGACATATTTTCCAATATGTCTTTGTTACCAATTTCTAATTTCACTCTACTGTGACTAGAGAATACTCTGCATAATTTCAATTCCTTTTAATTGGAAATTTGTTTTATGGCATAGGATATGATCTTTCTTTGAGAATGTTTCATGTGCATTTGAGAAAAATGTATATTTCTTGGTTATTGAGTGGAGTGTTTATATGTTAGTCTAATTTGTGTATAGTGTATTCAAGTCTTATTATTTCTTGTTGATCTTCCCCCTAGTTGTTCTATCCACTATTGAAAGATGGATATTGAAGTCTCTAAACTATCACTGTTGCACTGTTTCTCCTTTCAGTTATGTCAGTTTTTGCTTCATGAATTTTGAGGGCTTTGTTTCTTAACACATACATATTTATAATTGTTATATCACCCTGATGAATTGATAGTTTTATCATTATAAAATGTTGGTTTTAGTTTCTATCACCTTTTTGTTGTTTTAAAGTCTGTTTTGTCTGATATTAATAGTGGTTGCTTTTTTCATGATATATCTTTTTTATCATTCTTTTATTTTCAACCTGTTTGTATCTTTGAATGTAAGCCATATCTTCTATAGATAGCATATAGTTGTAACTCACTTTTTTTATCCAGTCCACCAATCTCTGCCTTTTGATTAAATTGTTTAATTCATTCACAAATTAGGTAATTACTGATATAATTGGATTTACATCAGCTTTTACTTTTCATTGTCTGTATGTTTCATGATTTTTTGTTTCTCTGTTCTTCCTTTACTTATTTCTCTTACATTAAGTACATGTTTTTAGTGTAACATTTTCATCCTTTTAATGATTTTTCCATTATATTTTAGGTCATTTTTTAGTGAAGAACTTTTATCTCTATGAAACATATAAAATATATGTTTCATCCAAACTGAAATGTCTCAAATTCAAAATGAAGTATTGTATGTTGCTATGTGTTTTGATAATTAAAATGTCAGTAATGGTAATGAGTCTTATTCTTAGGCCACCTGTAGGGAAAAGATAATTGATTCTCAAAAGTAGTTTACACAGTAGTATCTTTGTCATAAGAACTCCTATTGATATTTTATCTATGAGTAACTCTGTGTGATATTGCAAGCTTACAACTGTATCAGTTCAGTCGCTCAGTCATGTCCAACTCTTTGAGACCCCATGGACTGCAGCACGCCAGGCCTCCCTGTCCATCACCAACTCCCGGAGTCTACCCAAACTCATGTCCATTGAGTTGGTGATGCCATCCAACCATTTCATCCTCTGTCATCCCCTTCTCCTCCTGCCCTCAATCTTTACAACTGTATACTAGTGAAATATAACAGTAACAGTTTTTTACTTTATGTACTATAGTCAGGCCATTTATTATGTCTTTCAAAAATCACAAGATTGTCTTATTTGGCATAATTTATATGTATGTTAAAAATTTATTAATTAATTTTATATTCACTTAAGTTGAAGTTGTGAAGTTGAAGTCGCTCAGTCGTGTCCGACTCTTTGCGACCCCGTGGACTGTAACCTACTAGGCTTCTCAGTCCATGGGATTCTCCAGGCAAGAATACTGGAGTGGATTGCCATTTCCTTCTCCAGAGGATCTTCCCAACCCAGGGATCGAACCCGGGTCTCCTGCATTGGAGGCAGACGCTTTAACCTCTGAGCCACCAGGGAAGCCCATTTATATTCACTTAAGGACTCTTGAATTAAAATGTCAAGGATTTGAATATTTGAAATGTTTGAAACAGGAGCAAAAGAAGTCCATCTTCTATGTATTTCAGTATGAGTTTCCATTAGTCATCTCAGCATACCTTTTATCATCTGTCCATTTATTGAACTGTAGTTTAATAGTATATCACAGTGTTTGTTTTTCAGTACGCTAGACAGGACCAGAATGGAGCTGGTTCACCATTTCCGTTAAACATATTGACAAAAATGTTCAGTTGTATGACCGTACTCATCTGGTAAAGTATAAATAGGCTATATATACAATATGTACAGGCATAGATAATATATATACTTACACATATAAAAGTACAGAGGAAAGTTGCTAACTTTCCTTAGAATTCTTATCTTGTTATTTCATCTTCAAATATATCATATTTATAAGTAAAAATCTTCAACATAAGTCAAGCTGATCTGGCAAACGTCCTATGTCTTTAGTTAATTTTGCTGTGTACCTTTTTTTTAACCTACTAAAACTCCCTGGCCTTTTTTTCTGAGGTGGATGTGATATCTTCTTCACTTAAACAGGAGTTAGAGATTCTTATTCTTTAGCTTCCTTTTTGTTTTTATTGTTGTCGTTTAAAATGTTCAATTATTTTAGCCTTTCTAAAATTTTAAGAAAAATAATTATTTTTGGATCTACCAAGTTGCAATTTTACATGTTACACCATTGATTTATTTGTGGGCATTGTTAATATATAGATTTAGTAGAAATTTTATATGGAGACTGGGACTGAGAAGGAGGGTTGAAGGTCTGGAATTTGAGAGTTAAAGGCACTAGATCCTGCTTGCTTGCATTATACATAGGTCAAGATTAATGGAACCAGTTAAGTTACTCTCCAGGTGATTGAGAAGGGTGGGAAATTTAGAGACTGAAATGGATCTCTGCACAATCAATTAAGTCTTTGAGTGATTGAGAGGAAGATAAATACTAGGACAAAAATCCATCCTAACAACTGATTCTGTTATGTAAAACAAACCTACAGGATTTGAAATGCAACCAAGTCTGTTTTTATTAAGGCAAGTATAAACCAGCTTAATCTTAGACCTGCCTCCAGCCCCAGATTATGTTTGGTATGAGCACAAAGAGCTGTACAGCGTGAATGCACAAGGAATCAGTAGAGTGTGAAGGCTCACTGCCAGGGAAGTTTGGCACAAGAACTTTAAGAGGAAGGGGAAATTTCTTCCTCGTTGAATCAACTTTGGCTCTCTGAATAGAGAACATGAAGAGAGAGAGACCAAGGAAAGCCAATTCTATTCTACTTGTTGATACCTTAACAAGCTGTTGATTTTTAAAGGGGGATAAAGGGGCAAAGTGTGGGTAGCATTCTGTTCCTCTGAGTCAATCCTAATGAAGTAGGAGGTTCTTGAAGAAATTAATTTCCATTTAAATTCATGTGTGACCCTCTTCTAGAAACCTCCCCTTGTTTTGGAATTTTTGTTGAGAATTTCAAACAATTCAGCAACAATAAGGTCTCTTTTGACATACTCTCTTTCTTGAGTGTAAGTTTTATATTGAATGCCTGATTTTAGCCCTAGAAATTTTCTCAAAATTGAGATTACTGATTACTTTCCTCTCTGTTTACTAATTTATTATGGAAAAATTGATCATGATTCTCATACTTTTGAAGGAGTCAGGCTTTTAATCCAGGATTCCTATAGTTATTGATGCCAAATTTCCTGGCAATGAAATAGTGGTTGATTCCAGGGCTTTTCTCACTTAAAGACACAGTAGTTCTACTTGACAGAAAACTCAACTGCAGTTTCTGAGTCTAGCATAAAAGTGACAGAAGCAATGAAATGTGTGGATTTTACCCAGAGCATTTAGAACAGAGGAAAAAGAGTCTGTGCTCTGCTTGGGTCCCTCATACTCCAACCCCTGCCAAGAAAAAACACTGGAAAAGAGTGACTTTGCTTCTTCTTCAAATATGACTTAATTTTCTGACCATAGTCACCTTTTGAGTATCTGTGAGCAGATTTTCTGTTTTGCATCTCATCTCCTCTATTGAGGCATCCCACTGATGGGGCAGTTATCCAGAATTAGAAGTCCCTTAAATTCTTTATCCCTACTCACTTGTAGGAGCTTATGTTTCTGTCTTAGCATCTGAGCTTAATTTCTGTATTTTCTCTTGCTCGTTTTGATGCTACTCAAGTCACTCTTCCTTAAGATATGCCTCTGTGGTTAAAATTGAGCTACACAAAGCTGAGCAGAACACGTTCTTCCATCCATGTGACTGATATTCTTATAGCCCCAGAAGAAAATTCTGAATTTAGCTCCCCTTTTACACTGAAAAAATTATGTTTAATTTAGTGGCATCTTTACGCTGTTGCTTTTCCATGCAACTGCTTTTGACTACCAGGCTTCATCCCTCCTCAGTTTTACTGGTTAGGCTGGAATACTTTTAAGTATGTTTGTAATTTGAGAGTAATTTTAATCACTATTTGTATTTTATATAGTCTATATCCTTGTGTGGTTTTTGTACATTTGTTTTCTGACTATACCTGTTGACAACCTTGCATTGTATGTTCTAAATACTAGTTTTGTTTTTGTTTTTTTTTGAAGTAGCTGACCCTTAACCTTTTTTGGAGCTTCACAGACATGATTGTATTTCTGAGAATAGATTTTTAGTGTAAGATAATGCTGCTGTCTTTTTAAATAGTTTCACTGGAAAACTGACAGGAGGGTCCTGGAGTTGCAGAATCACTGCTGTTACTCTTGTTTTTCTCCATTATAAGTGCATTTACCCCACCCCCCTTTTGGAAGTTAAAGACATTTTCTCTGGCTGAAAGTTTTATAATAAAGTTACATTCTTGAAATTTACTACTTAAAAAAAGTCAAATGATCTTAGGTGTTTTAAGAATAGATTTAAAAATTTTCATAACATTTTACCAAGAAAATGCCTCTGTTATAGTTATATTGCAATGATTAAATCATATTTGTATTTTTATTTCATTTCTAAAAATAATTTGAGGCAACTTAGATTAAAATTATTTATCATGTGTCTACCATAATCACTAAAATGGAATATAAGGAGAATACCAAGTGTTGGCAAGGATATGGAACAAGTAGAACTTTTTGTGCACTGTAAGTGTGGGAATAAATTGCTTCAACTCCTTTGGAAAGCTGCAGTATCTGCAGGAGTATCTGGTAGTATCTACTAAGCTGAATGCAGATTTAGCCTATGAATAGCAATTCTACTCCAGCAAACATGTATAAGAAGTTTACCAAAAGGCTCATACTAGAATGTTCACAGTAGACTTACTCATAGTAGCCCCAAACTATAAATTATACAAATGCTCATTGTTAGGGACTGAATTGTGTTCCTCCAAAATTCATAGTTGGAGTCCTAACCCAAGTGGGACTAAATCTGGGGGTAGGGCCTTTAAGGAGGTAATTAATTGCATGAGGTCACATGGGTGGAACCCTCACCTCATAGGACTGGTGTTTGTATAAGAAGAGGAAGAGACACCAGAGGAAAGGCCATGTGAGGACATAGCAATGAGATGGCCATGTGCAAGCCAAGATGAACTTCAAAAGAAATAAAACTTGACCACAATGTGATCTTAAGACTTCCATCCTCCAGAGCTGTGATAAAATATATTTCTGTTGTTTAAGCCACCAGTCTGTGGTATTCTTTTGTGGCAGCCCTAGCAGACTAATACACTCATCAACAGTAGAATAATAAATTGTGGTGTTTTAATGCAATGGAATATCACCGTACAGGAAAAAACAAAACTACTACATACATCAATAAGGATGAACCTCACATAATATTGAGTAAACAAAATCAGACACTTGCTATTAAAGGAAATGGGTTTATATGAAGCAATATGTATCCTAATACCCAAGTTGAAAATGACTCAGGACACACTGTCATTGATTTGATCAATATCGGTACAAAATGAAAGACATTTTCCTATGTCTGGAATATTAGCCTGAAAAGGTCAGGACTATCAGATTTGGTAATTAATACTATGTGTTTTAAAAAGCCTTTAAAAATAATAAATATAAAAACTTTAAAAAATGATGACTTTCACATGTTAAATTTCTGATGTATTTAAATTTAAAAATAATTTTGTGTTAATATTTCCTTCTAATGGTTTTTACTATAAGTCTTTTTCAGGTAAAGATCATTTTCATACTATTGAAATACATAATCCTGTCATAGTGTATTGACTTATACTAGTGATAAGCCATGCATTTATTATTATTATGAAGTTTTTCAGATTGAAAACTGTTGAAACTTTTAGTATAACCCTATAATAGAAAAATGATTCATGTTTGTTATTATGGACACTCATTATTTGAGGATACGTGAAGTATTGTGATAAATACAGATTTACTTAGAATTTCAGAAAATTTTCCAGATTGATATCTTTTCACAATTTAGAAATACTTTTGCTGAAATTCCTCCTGATTTTCCAGCTCTGTGATTACCTGCTACTCTCCTCTGGTTCTTCATGCTTTAAGGCCTGTAGGTTTTCTATTGGGATTTTAGTTGCCCTGAACAGTACTGATTTTATTATTGTCTTTAGTCTGAAAGCTATAAAAATGAGTAGCATGCCATTTCCCCCTCCCAAGGGTGGGCTTCTTCTAGAATCTACCTGCTTCTGTTCACTTTCCAGTGCCTTCAGGTTACCTGTTCTTGTACCTTGTGCAGTGTTTACAGCCGTCATCTTCGAGAGTCAGTCAGGGCAAAGCTTCATCCTCCAAGCAGTATAACTCTTCTCTCTGTTCTGATAGAGCACACCTTCCACTATCTTCCTAAGAAGACTGCAAGGGAAATATATATTTTTGAGGGCTCATCTGTCCAAAAATGTCCTTATTTGATTTGATTAATAATTTGGGCATAATAATTTGACACAATAATTTGAATATTCCCTTCAAAACTTCTAGGCACTATGCCATTATCTTCACATTTCCATTATTGCTGCTGTGAAGTTTGATATGCAAGTTTCTTGATCTTTTATGTTTGACCTGTTTTTCCCTTTGAAATTCTTTAGGATAATTTTTCTTTATTCCTACTTTCCTGAAACTTGATGATAATGTGCCTTAGAATGTTTTTTTCTACCCCTTCTTTGTGCTTGGTATTCATTGGATTCTTTCAATTTAGAAAATCATGTCCTTTCAGTTCTAGAAAATTTAATTTTCTTTTTTCTTTGATAATTTGATTCTTCATTCCCCTTACCACCCCAGACTTTAGAATGACTCCCAGTTAGATATTGAACCTTCTGGATTTATCGTCTAATTTTTTAATTTTCTATTTTATTTTCCATCTTTTTTCTATTTCTGCTATATTTCTGAAAGATTACTTCAATGTTTTCCCTTAAATTTCTCTTTTTTTAGCTTTTTATTTTGTATTGGGATATAGCCAATTAACAAACAATGTTCTGATAGTTTCAGGTGACCATTTCCCTAAATTTCTTATTTAGCATTCATTATTCAGAGCTCTTTCTTAGGCCCTAATTGTCCTTTTGGTTTATAGCATTTATGCAATGCGATGTGCCTATATAAAAGGCATATTAGAGTATAACTTTCCCCTTTGGTTTATAGCATTTATGCAATGTAATATGCCTATATAAAAGGCATATTAGAGTATAACTTCCCCCTTTTGGTCTTTGTATTTTTTTCTTCCCTTCCTCCAAGATCCTTTTCTCTATTTGTTTATGTGATCTTTATCTTTTATCCTAGAGGATTTCCTTAAATGCCTAGAAATGCTTTTGTTGTCCATTCACCTTAAGAATGAAGCTGATTACAAGTTTGTGTACATAGATGGGGATTTATTGATTGGTGGACTTAACTGGAGGGTAATAAGGTGGCAGGTCAGGTTTTCCATTGAAACACCCCCAAATGTCAGTATCAGCAGGTCTTTATTTTTTTGGCTATTCAGTTTCTTCCAGAAAGTTGTCTCCAATCTTTCTGTCTACTTTTTGGGATGGAAGCTTCCTGGACTGGTAGGGTTCTGCATGCTGAAGAGCTAAGGACTGTTGGTTTCGTTGTTTACTTTGAATTAGTGACTTTCAACCTTTTCAGTGTTAAAATTGTCTCAGACTGTATATTTTCTGGTTTCAGCTGGAGTGGAGGTGTTATAGGAGTCTGGCTGTCCAGGTGAAAAGAGGGAATCTAAGGAACTGCCTTGGTGGTATTTTCAGATAATGCTGTGTTATTTTCAGACAATGCTGTGTTATTTTCAGACAATACCCTCACCTGTATCTTTGAGTGTATCTAGTACTGCCAAACCTTTGGTGGTGGTGGTAGTGGCCGGGGGGTAGAGTAGGGGAGGCTGTTGTGAGAAATGAATTGCTTCATCTTGGCTCACCTCTACCTTCTGATTTCTTAGTCTACTAAGGTCCTGCTCATCGAAAGCAATGCCAGTCTTTCCTTCTTCCAGTCCTCCTTTATATTTCCTCAGGGTATTCTTAGACTCACTTTCCCTCCTCACTTGTTTTGGAGGGGGAGTAAGTCACCCTCTTTCTTCTAAAGGGAAGGGAGGGAAAAGGCTCTTATCACAAATAAGAGACACAAAAGCCCACGATTCCTGATCTTCTTTCCCCTCCTTCTAAAGACACTATGGTGTGGGGAATAGAGGGGATGGTAGAGGTGCATGACGTTTGCAGTAGGGCTGGTTATTCTCATGATTTAACCACAGGGGCAAGAGCCTGAATCTGGTTATTAGTGGCTTATTGGTGGTTCTTTCTGGCAATTTGGAGGTACTTAGCACTTCTACCCATCAACTTTGAGCCTTAATTACAATTCCAGGACAAGAGGGGAAAATTGCATATAATGACCTATTGTGTAAGTGGATCCAAATGTACTTCAGATTCCCCATTTAGGTTCTTTGCACTTTAAAAAGAATTTATTTATTTATCTTTGGTTGGGCTAGGTCTCCCTTACTGTGTGTGGGCTTTCTTTAGTTGTGATGAGTGGAGGCTGCTATTTGTTGTAGTGTTCAGGCTTCTCACTTTGATGGCTTCTCTTGTTGTGGAGCAGACTCTGGGCTCCCGGGCTTCAGTAGTTGCAGCACGTGGGTTCAGTAGTTTTGGCTCCTGGGCTCTAGAGTGCGGGCTCAGTAGTTGTATTGCATGGGCTTAGTTGCTCCCTGGCATGTGGGATCTTTCTGGACCAAGGATCCAGCTCGTGTCCCCTGTGTTGGTAGGTGGACTATTAGCCACTATACCACCGGGGAAGCCCTCTTTTACACTTTTTTTGATGCTAGCAGTGTCACAGTGAACATCCTTACAGTCATTAACCGTTATTATTTACACATGAGATTCCTGTGAGTGGAATAGTGGGGTGATACGACATGCATGTTTTCAATGCTTTTATTACATATTATCTGGTTGCTTGAACTCTTGTACCAACTTTACATTCTATGGTACATGAGAAGGTTCTTTCCCCCCTTACCTATGCTTGTTCCAGCTAATTTATCTTTTTCCTTATCTCTGCCAGTTTGGATAAAAGAATGATCTCTCATGATTTTACATTGCATTTTTATCACTAGTAAGAATGAACCACTTTACATATGTGTTTTGCCCAGTGAGGTATTTTTTTTAATGCCATTTGCCTGTTCAGGTCCTTTGACCGTTTTCCTATTGGAGTATTCAATTTTTTATATGTTAGAGCTTTTAATATATTGAAAATATTAAATATATGCCATTAAATATGCCACTGTATTTCCCAGTGTAATGTGCCTATATATTTTATTTATAATACTTTCCATTATATAAAAAATTTAAAATTTTATGTATTTGGATCTTAAGATAAAATGACCTATTTCTCTGAGTTTTGTTTTTCTCTTTAATAAAAATGTGATGATAATACATACTACATGGCAAGTGGGGACAGATAGGTAAACTTATTGGTGCATAATAGCTGTTCAACAAATGATAGCTTTTTTTATTCTATGTGTGACACATTGAAAATGTTCAGAATCATCCAAATTTACTAGAATTACAAAACATACTCAAGATGTTTAAACCAGATATATATGAACATGAATGTTAAGTAAAACTTTTAGGCTGGTAGAGACAGGTAAACTTTAATTTTTCTTGTTACTTGTCTAATTTTTATTCTTAAAGAAATTGATGAGCTCTGACTGATGCATCCACTTAAGTAAGGAAATCTGAAGTCTGAATGGAATGTGAGACTAGTGTTTTTTTATAAGTTATTGCTAAGGAATTATGAATATATTCATTTCTGATAATGATTTCTTTCATTGCATGTTTATTTTATATCAGTATAGGTACATCTGATAAAACCAAAACTACACACTAGCTCATCCTGCTGTTAAACAATACGAAGATAAGATTTCCATCATCCAGAAAGTCAATAGAACTTACTCCCCAAGGTCAAGTGCAAGTTGGCCTAGGTGGATACCAGTATGTTCAGTTGTGAGCTTATATAAACTGCTTTTATGAATGTTATTTTTAGACTATAACAATGAAAATTTTTATTTTAGGTGTTGTAAATTCTGAGCAATCTTTTATGATAATATAATGGATTTCTTATACACTGCTATTATAATAAAAACAATTTTATCATTTCACATATAATTTCACTATAAATGAAATCACATAGTATAGTTCACAGATGTGGCCTAACTAAAGTCTAGTGAGCCATATTTTAATATTATAGTATATTTGAGCACAGAATAAAAAAAACCACCACTGAGGAAGTTTATAAGAAATTCTTTGTTTACCAGATATGCTTTTAGAAACATAACTGTCTGCTATTTTGGTTATTTTTCCAAATTCATTTTTCCCTCTTTATTGGATAACATGCCTAACCTAAGGACAGGGTAACTTACTGAAAGCCAGCAGATGTCCAGGTTTGTCGAATTGCTCTCTTCTTTATATATCATTTTAAAAATATCTCCCTTCTCCATCAGTTGTGTGTGTATACACCACTATTGCAAAGTGGAGGTGATTCCAAATGAATCCCTGTGAATGATGTTGGCAAAGCCATCTAAACATACATGTGCTTGGTGTGGGCACTGACATTTTTGTTGGTTTGTAGGATTTATTTGTACTTTCAAAATTATTTATTCTCTCTATAATCACTCTTTCTGTAGTGTCATTTTATTACCTTAGTACAGCTCTATTCAGTTATCATACAAGGCTTTATATAAGTCAAATAGCATTCCCCTACAAAGCTAACCATTGCAAATGATATTTTAAAGATCCTTGAGGTGGAGTAGTTACTACTTGAAATGTGACAGTTCCAAACTCTTCATGTGTGCTTTGTTGCATTTTAAAGACATTTACTGTAGATCATTTGAAGAGTTAGTGCTTGTGTGTTAAATGCCTGCCACCTGACAATTATCTCAAGGAAAAAATTATTTTGGTTTAGCTTAAGCTTAATGTAAAGAAAAAATAATTTATGAGTTTTCATAAGACTTTAAGACAGATTCCAGAACTGAGTTTAATTGCTTCTACACCTAGATAAGAGTGATTTGTGTGTCAAAATTAAGCATATTGGCAGGTCATCCTGTGTAAGTTTGTACATAGAGTTGAAGTAAACTTATATTTTCACTTGAAGTTTTTTTAACAGCATTTATTTCTTCTGCCAGTTATTTTAGTTTATTGACTGTTAATTTATCAACCCTTCTTTAAAAAAAAAAGTGAGAGGAAAAAAGGCCATAGTATTATCACATTTGTATATGTGGGTTTCCTAAACCATATGGTGATTTCTAATTAGAATACAAAGGATTCTTTGAGGAGACTAACTTCATAGTATCTGCAGTGGTGGGCATCACAGAAGAAGAGAGTTTTCTTGGATTTCCAACAAGGACATTTTTGAGAGAAACTGTGTGGTCTGTAATTGTCTTTGTATTCGAAGTCTGATAAAGTTATTGATGTGCAGATCAAGTTGGTATTTTGAAGCTGTTAATTTAATTCTGGATGTTTGATCCTCTCAGTCAGTGGTTTGACTTGATTTTTTTTAAAGGCAGCTTCAATATTTAATTTCACATGTACCCTCTCAGTAGAGATTTCAAAGGATACTTTGCTGGATCCTTGACTGCCTTGTCTATTTGTTCTTGTTTTGCATGCAAGAGAGAGCCAGAAGCCTTTCTTCTCATTGTGTACACATAGTATTAATGGATTTACTCTGCCTGTATCGTCTCATTACTGGAAACAGCCAGAAGCACAGAAGTCTTTCAGTGTATGCAAATAAGGCAGAATCATCTACCTGAGAGTTAATATTCTCTGCTTTTAAGTGTATTCTAAATCTAATGTTTGTATTTAGAGTATAACATCCTGTTCTTTTTTTTATAGGCAAAAAGCTAAGCAGGCTCAGGCAGCTGTTTGATGTTGGCTTCAAGTGTTATTAATTTCATATTCTATTATTCTTTTCACTGTAGCACAAGTGAAGCTGATGTGGAGGCTGTCATGGATAAGTTGTTTGATGAGCGGCTCAGAAACAAAATGATTGTACGTAAGTTAATTTCTCTTGAAAGAGAATACATTTAGAACACAATGCCCAATCTCCACTGACCAATTAATAAGTTCCATTGCTGTATATGGGTTGATGCCACGCTCAAGTGGCAGTCATTGTATCAGCATTTTGTCTAATTTATGTGTTGAATCATGTGCTATTATTCATCAAGCTATGCATTTCCTATCTGTAAGAGATGAATTTTATAGTAATTATCCAGACAAGATTGAGTCTTTGTTCATGTTCCCATAGTAACTAGACCAAGGATTCTAAAAGTGCAAGGCAGAGAGCTGCGGCTGAATAAAGCTTGTGGAACCGTTGCCGACTGCACATTTGAAGAGCTGTGTGAGAGAGTGAGTATCCAGACACGTTCAGACTCAGTGGCCTTTTCACATGTTAAAATACTTAATATTTTCCTCTGTGCCTGTTTCAAATTTTAAAATACAATTTACTGAGTCAGAACTGGTTTATTAGTCTAAGAGAAATGCTCATCTGTATATGCCCATGTGCTTTTTATAGATATTGGCAAAAAAATTACACTTAGAAGGGCTCTAACACAAAATTAGAAATACAGAGAGAGCTGTCAACTATTGCTGGAAGCAAAACTAAAACGGGCTTTTGGGATATTGTGTAAAAGTCAAACATAAGAAAATTTTGTTTTAAAAATGATATGAGGTTAGTATGTGGGGAAAGGAAGATGATGTAATACTACCATGATCCAGGAAGTATGATGTAAAAGAGTTTCCATTCCTTGTTCTCATGGATCCTCTGTTATTGTTATAATATCTGACCTATTTGGGTCAGGTTCAGTTCAGTTCAGTCGCTCAGTCGTGTCCGACTCTTTGCAACCCTATGAATCACAGCACACCAGGCCTCCCTGTCCATCACCAACTCCCGGAGTTCACTCAGACTCACGTCCATCGAGTCAGTGATGCCATCCATCCATCTCATCCTCTGTCGTCCCCTTCTCCTCCTGCCCCCAATCCCTCCCAGCATCAAGTCTTTTCCAATGAGTCAACTCTTCGCATAAGGTGGCCAAAGTACTGGAGTTTCAGCCATAGCATCATTCCTTCCAAAGAAATCCCAGGGTTGATCTCCTTCAGAATGGACTGCTTGGATCTCCTTGCTGTCCAAGGGACTCTCAAGAGTCTTCTCCAACACCACAGTTCAAAAGCATCAATTCTTTGGCACTCAGCCTTCTTCACAGTCCAACTCTCACATCCATACTTGACCACAGGAAAAACCATAGCCTTGACTAGACAGACCTTAGTCGGCAAAGTAACGTCTCTGCATTTGAATATGCTATCTAGGTTGGTCATAACTTTTCTTCCAAGGAGTAAGCGTCTTTTAATTTCATGGCTGCAAGCATCATCTGCAGTGATTTTGAAGCCTAGAAAAATAAAGTCTGGCACTGTTTCCACTGTGAATTTTTTTAACTGTGACATCTATATTATATAATAGTATTTCCAACAGAGAAAAATATATATACACACATTTTCATATAAACGAGAGAGACATTGATTACAAATTAATTATAGATATGAATTCTTTCTTTTAAAAGCTCTGGGAATTCTCAGGACTCAATGAGTATTCAGTTGATTATAAATCTTAAGAAAAACAAAGTCAATGAAATATAACTTTAAGCATAATACCTCGTTGTCATGTATAATGTATCATTCCAACTGGTCTCTCTGATTTATCTTGACTTTTAGGTAACTAAAAAGGAATTATTTTTCAGGGAGAAGAGAAAATATTTTTTCTACCTGCTACCCATTTTATGGCTACTTTTCTTAAAAACTAGTAACTTCATTACTTCTAAATTTATAATTTTCAACCCAGAGAAAAGAATCCAATCTACAGATGATATCACAGTAATAAAGCACTTCAAGACCCATAATGATTAGTATGAATTAGAATCCTTGGACAGGTTGATAATGTCAGTGTCTGGTTATGAAAGTCATTCTGGGTGATATGGACCGTTCATACTTCTATTGGGTCAATCTCATCAAGGTCCTAATAACTAAAATCTTTAGGCATAATTTTATTAGGGTTTCCATTTAAGTTTTACTTACTTTGCCCAAGAAATAAACTTGGGGAAAATCTTATATATCTGAGAAGCTTACCCTACTTCCATAGAAGGGGACCTAGTGAGGAAAGGGAAGGACAGATCAATTGTGTCTTGGGGTAGTAGGGCAAAGGTAGGTCTCTTAGAGTAACTACTGAATTTTTAATCTCTTTTTTTCCTATGTGCTCATTATTTCAGGATACTTAGTACCAGGAAAGTCACTAATCAGGGACTAAAATCTTTACAGTCTACTGTATGGGGGTTGTGAGGAAGATGAGTGATTGGAACATTACCTTGAAAAATTGAGATAACACATAAAAATAATTATTTTTATCTTATTTGACAAAAATATGGATTATAATAGCAACTAAGAACTAAATTCCTAAAATAAACAATGAACAAGTTACTATTTATTTTTTGGCATACCTTTTTTGACAAAATTTTAGGATGATAAAATAGTATATCCTATGTTTAATAATTCGGTTGTTTGAGTACATGGAAAGCCCTGTTTAATTCATGAATATTTCAGTTACTTTCTTTTAAAGTTCATATGGTGTCATTGTCCTTGTTGAGTTTTTTCTTTCTTCAAGTTGGCTAGATCTTCATTTGTCAGTGACTTTGCTTGAATACGTTTACTTTATATCTATATTGTAACTGTGGGATACTTACTACATCAGACTGGATGACTGACATTGAATATTGACATGATAGGTTGGATTAAGCTAGTATTAAGCTGTGATGCAAGTTTGAGGAAGGATTATATATTTTTTAATTGAAATATAACTGACCTATTAAGGTATTAGTTTCCGGTGTACAACATAGTGATTTCAATACTTTTATACATTGCAAAATGACCACCCCAGTAAATCTAGTTAACACCTATTACCTTATATAGTTAAAAATTTTTTTTCTTGTGATGAGAATTTTTAAGATCTACTAGCAACTTTGAAATATGTAATATAATATTATTAATTATATTCTCATGCTATACATTATATCCCTATAACTTATTTATTTTATAACTGAAAGTTTGTACCTTTTGACCTCTTCACCCATTTCTTCCACTCCCAAAGCCCCATCCCTTGCAGCCACCAATCTGCTGTCTGTAGGTATAAGCTTGTTTTCTTGTTTTGTTTTTGTATTTTTAGATTCCACATATAAGTGAGTTCATGCAGTATTTGTCTTTCTCTCTCTGCCTTACTTCACTTAGCATAATGCCCTCAAAGTCATTCCATGTTGTTGCAAATGGCAAGATTTCATTCTTTTTTATGGCCAAATAATATTTTAGTATGTAGGTATACCACATTTGCTTTCATTCATTGACTAGCACTTAGGTTGTTTCCATGTCTAGACTATTGTAAATAATGCTGCAGTGATTATATGGTGCATATTATAATTTTAAGTTACTGTCTTTATTTTCTTCAGATAAATAGTGAGAAGTAGAATTGCTGGATCATATGGTAGTTCTATTTTTAATTTCTCAAGGAACCTCCATAATGTTTTCCATAGTATCTGCACCAATTTACATTCCCACCAATAGTGTTCAAGGGCTCCTTTTTCTCTACATCCTCACCAACGCTTATTTCTTGTCTTTTTTATGCTAGCCATTCTAACTGATACAAGGTGATATCTCACTGTGGATTTGAATTGTATTTCCCTGAGAATTAGTGACATTACACATCTCATGTATCTGATGGCCATCTATATTTTCTTTGGAAAATATCTGTTTAGATCATCTGCCCATTTTAAAATCAGATTTTTTTCTTTTTTTTGCTATTGGATGAGTTCTTCATGTATTTTGGATATTAACCGCTTATCAGATGTATGATTTGCAAATTTTCTTCCACGCAATAGGTTGCCTTTTCATTTTGCTGATGGTTTCCTTTACCATGCAGAAGTTTTTTAGTCTGATGTATTCCCACTTTATTTTTGATTTTGTTGCTTTTGGTTTTGGTGCTAGATTTTTTTTTTTAATTTTTATTTTTACTTTATTTTACTTACATTACTGTATTGGTTTTGCCATACATTGACATAAATCTGTCTCGGGTGTACATGAGTTCCCAATCCTGAACCCCCCACCCCACCTCCCACCCCATATCAACTCTCTGGATCATCCCTGTGCACCAGTCCCAAGCATCCTGTATCCTGTATCGAACATAAACTGGCGATTCATTTCGTACATGATAGTATACATGTTTCAGTGCCATTCTGCCAAATCATCCCACCCTCTCCCTCTCCCTCAGAGTCCAAAAGTCCGTTCTATACATCTGTGTCCCTTTTGCTGTCTCACATACAGGGTTATCATTACCATCTTTCTAAATTCCATATATATGTGTTAGTATACTATATTGGTGTTTTTCTTTCTGGCTTACTTCACTCTGTATAATCAGCTCCAAGGCCTAGGTTAAGAAGCTTACTGCCCATGTTTTCTTCTAAGAGTTTTAGGGTTTCAGGTGTTATCTTCAATTTTTTAATCCATTTTGAGTTAATTTTTGTGTGTGGGGTAAGATAGTGATCAGATTTCATTCTTTTGCATGTGGCTGTCCACTTTTCACACCATTTATTGAAGAGACTGTCCTTTCCCTATTGTACATTCTTGGCTCCTTTGTCATTAATTAATTGACCATATACATGGATTTATTTCTGGGTTATCTGTTCTGTTCCATCAATCTATGTACCTAGTTTCATACAAATATTATACTCTTTTGGTTACTATAGCATTGTAATACAGTTTGAAATTGGGGAGCATGATGCCTATAGCCTAGAGAAATTCTTAAGATTTCTTTGGATATTCAGGCTCTTCTTTGGTTCCACATAAATTTTTTGCTTGTTCTATTTTTATGAAAATACCATTGGAGTTTTGATAGAATTGCATTGGATCTATGGCTTGCTTTGGGTAGTGTGGACATTTTAACAATATTAATTCTTCTGATCCATAAGCATGGACTATCCTTTCATTTATTTATATCTTCTTTAATTTCTTTCATTAATCTCTTGTAGTTTTCAGCAAATAGATCTTTCTCTTCTTAGTTAAATTTATTCTCAAGTATTTTATTCTTTTTGATGCAATTATAAATCAGATTGTTTTCTTAATTTCTCTTTCTGATAGTTTGTTATTAATATATAGAAACATAACAAGTTTTTGTATATGATTTTATATCCCATGACTTTGCTGAATTCTTTTTATTCTAACAATTTTTTGGTGGAGTCTTTAGAGTGTTCAATATATGGCATGTCATCTGCAAACAGTGACAGTTTTATTTCCTCCCTTTCAATTTGGATGCCTTTTACTTCTTTTTCTTGCTTAATTGCTCTGGCTGGAACTTGCAATACTATGTTGAATGAAAGTTCTGAGAGTGGGCATCTTTGTCTTGTTCTTGAACTGAGAGGAAAAACTTTTAACTTTTTGCCATAGAGTCTAATGTTAGCTATGGGCTTATTATATATGACCTTTACTATATTGAGGTACATTACCTCTGTATCCACTTTGTTGAAAATTTTTATCATTAATGGATGTTGAATTTTGTCCAAATACTTTTACTGCATCTCTTGAGATCATTAAATGATTTATATCCTTCATTTTGTTAATTTAGTGTGTCCAAATTGACTACTTTGTACATGTTGAACCATCCTTGCATAACTGGAATAAATCCCAATCCCATTTTAATATTGTGTGATCCTTTTAATGTACTGATGAACTTGGTTTGCTAGTATTTTGTTCAAGATTTTTGCATCTATGTTCATCAGGGATATGCATGCCCAGTTGTGTCTGATTCTTTGTGACTGCATGGACTGTAGCCCACCAGGTTTCTCTGTCCGTGTGATTATCCTGGCAAGAATACTGGAATGGGTTGGCATTTCCTCCTCTAGGGGATCTTCCCAACCCAGGGATCGAACCTGTGTCTCCTGCATTGCAGGCAGATTCTTTACCACCCAGTCACCTGGGAAGCCATCAGGGGTATTGACCTGTAATTTTCTTTTCTTATGACATCCTTGTCTGGTTTTGGTATCGGGATAATGCCAGCCTTGTTAAATGAATTTGGAGTGTTACCTCTTCTGTTGTTTAGAAAAGTTTGGGAAGTATTGGTATTACTTCTTCTTTGAATGCTTCATAGAATTCACCAGTGAAACTGTCTGGTTTTTGATTTTAGGAGGTTTTTGATTTTTGATCCAATTTCACTGCTAAATTTGCTATGTTTTTTTCATGATTCAGTCTTGGTACTTTGTATGCTTCTAGGAATTTATCCATTTCTTCTAGGTTGTCAAATTTGTTGATGTATAATTGTTCATAAGAGTCTCTTTTTAATTTAATTTTTAAATTGAAGTATAGTTGATTTACGGTGTTGTGCCAATCTCTGCTATACAGCAAAGTGACTCAAACACATATAGACATTTATTTAAAAAAATATTCTTTTCCATATGATTTATCACAGGATAGTGAATATAGTTCCCTATGCTATATAGTTTACATCTGCTAATCCTACACTCTCAGTCCTCCCCATCCTTTTCCCTCTCCCCCTTGGAAACCACAAGTCTGTTCTCTGTGTCTGTGAGTCATTTGTGGATATGTTTATTTGTGCCATATTTTAGATTCCACATATAAGTAATATCATGTGGTATTTGTCTTTCTCTTTCTGACTGACTTCACTTAGTGTGATAATCTCTGGTTGTGTCCACATTGCTGTGAATGGCATTATTTTCCTGTTTTTTTTATGGTTGAGTAGTATTTCATTATATGTAGGGACCACATCTTCTTTATCCATTTATCAGCCAGACATTTAGGTTGTCTCCATGTTTTGGTTATTGTAAATAATACTGCTGTGTACACATAATAGTCTCTTTGATCCCCTGTATTTCTGTGGTACCAATTGTAATGTCTCTTCTTTAATTTCTGATTTTATTTATTTAAGTCCTCTTTTTCTCTTGGTGAATCTAGCTAAAGGTTTGTGAATTTTATGTTTTCAAAGAACCAGTTCCTAGTTTTATTGATCTTTTCTATCATCTTTGTAGGCTCTATTTTATTTATTTCCATGCTGATCTTTGTTATTTCATGAAGGTAAGGTAAGTCACTCAGTCATGTCCGACTCTTTGTGACCCCGTGGACTGTAACCTACTAGGCTTCTCTGTCCACGGGATTCTCCAGGCAAGAATACTGGAGTGGATTGCCATTTCCTTCTCCAGGGAATCTTCCCGACCCAGGGATCGAACCCGGGTCTCCCACACTGGAGGCAGACGCTTTAATCTCTGAGCCACCAGGGAAGATTAGTTCTATTTCATGAAGGACTACATTTTAAAGGTTGTTTGTTTGTTAGTATTTTCTTGGTATGATGATTTTGCATTTCTTTGCAACCCTTAAAAACCATGTCAGTTCAGATATTGAATACTTTGCAGGAAGAGGACTCCTGTACCCCTCCCAGCTCCAAGCACAGTTCCTCAGATCTGAAATCCTGCAAGTTAACATCTGGTCTTTTGGTCTGTGGGATTCCCATTCTCTGCAAATCTACTGTTCAACACTGTCCTGCCCAGAAAAACAGTCTCAATTAGGAGACCCTATAGTACCTTCATAGTAATAATAGCAAACATTACCATGTACAGGCATCATTCTAAGTACTTTATATATATTAATTAATTTAATACTTACAATAGGTAGATACTACTATCCCAATTTATAGGCAGAGAAATTGAGGCACCAAGATATTAAGTTACTTTCCTAAGATCACATAGCTAGTCAGTAGCAAAGCCCAAGACTTGAACTCCTTGGTAGTCTAGGAGTCAGATTCTGTGCTCTTAATCACTATAGTATATCTGAAATACTATTCTGGAAAAATTCTACATCAGATCTTTAATATAATTCTGGTGCTACCATGAAATACAATCAGGTACTTTGTGAATTATCACATCTGAGCTAAACCGTAAGCCTTATGTAAAGCATGAAACTGGCTGGGGAACAGATAACCTCCAGTCTGAGAGACCTGCCTCTCTGTTAGAACCTTGGTGCAGAACTGTCCGACTCACATACCTTGGCATGTCCACTGGGAATGGGCCCAGCTACTGACCTCTCCATCCCCCTAAAGGCTACCTACGGCCGTGCCTTCAGGATAGGGACCTCATGCCTTAGGCAGCCTCTTTACTCCTTAGTAAAAAATATCACTTTTTTCCTCCCAATCATGATATGAAAAAAGTTGGGAAGCCCTGCCTTGGAGAACTGTGGGAAGGTAAAAGAGAATATGTTTGAATGATCTTTGTTCCCTGTCACTCCCTCCACATTAGAGCTGTAGTAAAGGAAAGTGGAGCAGATTCATTTCTTCAGACATAACATGAACTTTAGGGTTTTCTTTCCTTTCCGTGACATAGTTACTTGGCTTAATCACAGGGTAATAGAGAAGCCAGAAATATAATTAGTTAAGTCAGTGGTTTTTGAAGTGTGGTTCTTAGAAGTCCAGGGGCCGGAGACACTTTCAAAGGTCCTAGAGGTCAAAACTCTCTCTAATAATACAAGGATACTGTTTGCTTTTCCACTGTGGTGACATTTGCAGTAATAGAGCAAAAGCAATGATGGATAAAACTGCTGTGCTTTAGCATGAGTCAAGGCAATGGCACCAAACAATGTTATATTCTTCATTGCCCATGTACTTACAGTTCCACTCTAAAATGTCCTTGAAGAAGCAGCAAAAATGATTAATATTGTTCAGTCTCAACTGTTGAGAACATGGTCATGAAGGAAGAATATCTAAAGTTCTTCTGCTGTATTCCAAATATGAGGGTTGTCTTTAGTAAAAGCATTTGTGCAGTTGTTTGATTTGTTAGCTAAACTACCTACTTTTTTCATGGAACACCATTTTCACTTGGAAGGATAAGTGATAGACTATGGTTATTCAGCTTTGGCAGACATTTTCTCACAGTGTTTAACAGACATTTTCTTGAAAATGAATAAAGAAAAAGTTCACTTCTTTCACTTTAAGAAAGCAACTACCAGTATTTGTTGCCAATGATAAAATTTGAGCAAATGAGTGAAAAGTAGAATTTTGGAAAACTTGTTGCTGCCACCATGAACTTGGTATCTCTTCCCAGTTTTTAAGTATTTTTTTTTTCTTGATGAGATTGATGGTATATTAACAAAGTTCTGGTATTATATAATTAAATACATTTAGAAGATACCCATAACTCTTTGAATGAATATTTTCCAATAACCAATGTATACTCTTATGATGAAGGTCCATTTAAAATACAAGAAAGATTAATGGATTTTAATATAACAGAATTTTTAAAATATGCTAATATTGTTTCATATTCTACAACTGTCATTTTAAAAATTACTTCTTGTCAAATTTTTTAAAAATTTTGAATAGACTTATTTTTTAGAACAATTTTAAACTTATAGAAAAATTGAGAAGATAGTCCAGAGAGTTTCTGTATACTCCCAAATCCAGCTTGCCCTGTTATTCATACATTACTATGGTATATTTGTTGTCATTAATGAGCCAATATTGATACTATTATTATTTTACCTATTTATTCATTTATTATTTAGATGCATCAAGTCTCAGTTGCATGGTGCACAGTCTCGGCAGTTATGGAGCTTGGGCTTAGTTGCCCTGTGGCATGTAGGATCTTAGTTTCCTGACCAGAAATCACCCCTGCGTCTCCTGCATTGGAAGGCCGGTTCTTAACCATTGGACCAGGGAAGTCCCTATATTGATATTGTTAACTAAAGTCCATATATTATTCAGATTTCCTCAGTTTCTACCCAGTATTCAATTTCTGTTCGAGGATCCCATCCAGGGCACCACATTACCTTTAGTCATCGTGCCTCCTTAGAGTCCTCTTGGTTGTAACAGTTTCTCAGACTTTCCTTGTTTTTGATGACCCTGACAATTTTGAGGCATACTGGTCAGTTATTTTGTAGAATGTCCATCAATTGAGATTTGTCTGGTGTTTTCTCCTATCTTGACTGGAAATGTGGACCTCAGGAGGAATACCGCAGAGGTCAAGTGTTATTTTCATCAGGTCATATCAAAGGTACATATTATTAACATGACTTATCACTGTTGATGTTAACCTTGATCACACTTGTCTGATGTAATGTTTGTTGGGCTTCTCCACAATAAAGTTACCCTTTTCCTCCTTTTCCTAGTGAGCTCTTTGGAAGGAATTTCTTATTGAATTTTCATATAGCAGCAAAGAAGAAAATCCACATTTATCTAATAAGGCTGTTAAAAGACTTTTCCCTTTTCCACTACATATTTGTGTGAGGCTAGATTTTCTTCAACCAACCTATGGTTGGTTCAACTAAAGCAACATGTCACAGTATTTTGACTATAGAAGCAGGTATGAGAATTCTATCTTCTATTATGCCAGGCATTAAAAAGATGAGCAAAAAGTATAAAACAATTTTATAAAAATATTCCTCTTACAAAATTATTTTCATTTTAGAAAATATAATTATTTTCACAAAAGTTTTATTTTTGTTATTTTTATAGGTTGAATATAAGTTTTATCACTGCTATTTTAAATAAATTAATAAATATTTTAAAATTTTCTCAGTTTTCATTGCTAATACAGTAAATATTGGGAGATAAAACCTGCATAAGCAAAAGCTCGTGGGTTCTTCAATAATTTTTAAGAGTGTTAGGGAGTCCTGAAACCAAAAAGTTTGGGAACTACTTTCTTTAGAGTTAAATTTCTGTGAACCTAAAATGAAAGTGCCCTCTATTCAAAGAAAGCAAACCAAAACTGAATTCTAAAGGCTTAATGAGTGAACTGACTGTACCTAAATTTTCCTTATTGAGAAATGTAATTTTTACACCTGCAGAAAATTGTTTCCTCAACTGATAACTGTGCTCACAAGTAACTGTTTGCAAGAGTAGTTTGTTATTTGTGTCTTAAAAATAATGACAGGTGGCCAGGTGTGTTTGCAAAAAGTCTGAGCAGAAAAATATATCCGTTGATGCATATGCATGGGTGTATATGTTGTTCACTGTCAACTTTTTGTTCATTAGTTTTCTTCTTTGGTTCTTAGTATTCAAGGATTGGAGATCCATCAGATATGTGTTTTGCTTTTCAACTATTAGTCTTGATTATGTCATATTAATTTGTATATTGTTAGACTTATCAAATTGTATCAAACAGTCTCTTGGGGAGTGTTGCTAAAAGGGTTTCCCTTCTCGTTCTTTGTTCTCTATTTCATTTGTTGTATTCCAAATGAAACCACTGAATAGGGACTACTTCTGGTTTGTGTACCTGGTACACTCTCAGTAAATACTAAAGGATGAATAGCTTTTATCTCCACTGTTTGGCCTAGAGTCAAGGCTGACGGTGTTTGGATGCCAGTGGTGGTGATTAGCATCAGGGAATAAGGGCATTAATCAACAGAGCTGAGGCAGCCCAAGAATCTCCTTGGCTATTTACCTTCCTGGCAGCAAAACCATTCTGGTAACATGGCTGATCCATGTGTGTCTGTTCCCCAGATATTCTGACCTCTGCCTGAATAAGGCAGTCTGGCAAAAGCATAAAAACAGGGCAGAAGTGAGATTCCAAACAGCTGAGTAGAGAATGGGTCAAATTATTGTAGGGAGGAAGGTAAATCCAATGTCAAAAATGAGTCTTAGGTCTTTCTGTCCTTTATATTTCCCTGACCTCATTCCCAGTCGACCTTTTAGGTAAAAAGTCATAGTCTTGGTGTTGAAAGTCACCTTGAAAGCCATCTTATCTAACCACCATTTATCCAATCCTGAATTCTCTTTATAAACCCTTGCTTGCCTTGCTGTGCCAGTTTGAGGTGTGCAATTAAATGTATGAGAAGGAATTTAGGACATATGCACTAAGATGGTAAGCTTCAACATACATACCTGGACCCAACTGTTTCATATTGGCCCTCCGGATTATGAGGAAAGTTTTTGGAAAAAAACCTCATAATTGACCCATACCATAATTTGATTTTAAAAGTTAAGGTACATACTAGTAACTTTTAACCTGAATCTACATAATTATCCTGAAATTTTTAAAATGAAAGAATAAGAATTTGCTATAAGGTTGGAAATTAGACTGAAAGATCAGTTTTTGCTAACTGTTGATGATAATTAGTCTTTTCTAGGAGAATAACTATATATTGGGTTAAAAGTTATGTTTGTGTGTGTGTGTGTGTTTACTATTTTAAAGGAAAAAAGACTTTAAGAAAATTGCGCATTTAAAAGGGGCTAGATTAGAAATTAGAAAACTTGGCCACTTAGAATAATTGTGGTCATTTTCATGATACAAATGGAGATAAAAATAATCTGAAGGACTGGAGTAAAACTGGGTGGAGAGAGCACCTTCCTAGTTTCTTCACATGGGAAGTTTTCACACAGACACATTGTGAGACTAAGTAGTCTTGCTCAGCTTCTGTTCCTAGACTGGAGTAAGAACATCTTGGCTGATGCAGCGAGTATGACAACAAAAAATTTAAGCTCTTCAGGCCATGGACTTCTCAGACACAGCTGCTTGAAGCCTCTCTTAGGGAGAAAATTTGCTTTCATTTTCTTGAATTATATTTATGTCATGTTGCTAACTTAAATAATTTAAAATGTATTCAGTCCCTATAACTGGAGAGAAGTTGCTTCAGGATTCCCAGAGGGTCTCAAGGGAAGAGGAAGGGTGCTAAGAACTATATACCTTCAACATGTCCTTCTTTTTCCTTTTAGAAATAAAATTATTTTGAGGCTCAGATCGAGTAGTAGATGCAACTCCTCATATTCCTCTCAAAATCACTTCTACTCTAGGAAAGCCTGACAAACTAGTATTTAATACTTGCTTTGTTCTTTGGAAGGGGTGTGTCTACTGTTCCAAAAATGCTTAGGAAATGTGAATTAAAAATTTAAATTAAAGAGGTTATTAACTTTGAAAAATGAGAATTTAAAGTACATGGTCTCACTTGGCTTTTAATAATACATGTATCATAGCCCTAAATAATAGTCAGGAATAGTTCCCTAAACAGAAGACCTGTATAATGAAATGATGGGTAAAGGGTTAGGAAAATCTAGGCCAATCAATTGGTGGCTCAGATGGTAAAGTGTCTGCCTACAATGCAGGAGACCCGGGTTCAACCCCCGGGTCAGGAAGATCTCCTGGAGAAGGGAATGGCAACCTACTCCAGTATTCTTGCCCCCATCCCAAAAGGGGCTCAAAGAAATATTTTGGAGAAGGAAATGGCAACCCACTCAGTGTTCTTGCCTGGAGAATCCCAGGGATGGGGGAGCCTGGTGGGCTGCCGTCTGTGGAGTTGCACAGAGTTGGACGTGACTGAAGCGACTTAGCAGCAGCAGCAGTAGCAGCAGGCCAATCAATTAACATGACTATAAAACACTTTAAAAGTACGTGTTTGATTTTTTTAAAAGAGTTCTAATACTGGTGGTTTTCCTAATGCCAGCCTCCAATTGGCTTGATTTTTTTTTTTAACAAAAAATTGTTTAACCGAAGTATTCCTTTGATTTGTAATTTTAAAGTTTTTCTGTTTCTCATTGTAAGGTATATGATTTGATATATTTCATAGTACCTTCCCCTAGATTGGATCAGTTAACTCAAAATTAGTAATTACTTCCTACATTGTTAATTAAAATATTCAGTAAGGTACATCTCACTAGACCTATTATTACTTTGAGATATAAATATTTTATAGTAAGAAGTAGAATTATTAGAATATATTGTTTTGTTTCTTAAAATAACTTTTGAAGCTACTGTTGAGTCAGGGAAAAGATTTTGAGAAAAAAGCTAGAAGTGAGGGATAGTATTATGAAATTGTGAGATTTCCACGTATTTTAGGGTATCAGCTAGAAAAAGAGAACAATGTGAGAGCTGTGAGTTCAGTTTTATTTGGGGAGTTCCTGAGGACTATAGCCTGGAGACAGCCTCTCAGATAGCTCTGAGGGACTGCTCCGAAGAGGTAAGGGCTAGGTCAGTATACATGTAATTTTGGCTAAGAAGATATGTGCAATTAAGCATAAACCAAGGTTGCTGTTAGTCTTGAGGAGCAGATGCCTCTGTTAATGATTTTCATGCTTTTCTAAGTATGAGAAGATGCAAGAAATTTGGTTCATAAAATTTTTTCCCAAAAATATCTATCTGAAGGCCTGTTCTGCTGGTTTTCTCAGAGCACAGAGTGCTTCCTTCCTGATCTCCACCCTGAACTCCTTTCAGAGCATGTTAAAGGTCAGCAACTACCATGGCTAGTGGCTTCATTCTTATGAACCAGAACAACATTATTTGTTGTCAAAGAGCAAGTCCTATTTAACTCTATTATTAATCAAAAAGCATATGTTTTGTAAGATTTCCCTCCCAAGTTTCCTACAATGATTCAGTGGTCAGCAACTATTTCTTAAGTGCCTCCGTATCAATATGCCACAGTATTATGAGGAATATAAAAGGAGTGGAAGGAGTTTCTTTCAAAGAGTTTACAATTTAATAAGGAAAATAACATGAATCAAATACCAGACAATGCAGTAGAGTGGAAAGAGGCCTAGCTGAATCAAGAAATATGAATCCCAGTTGTTACTCAGACACTATGTAGCTGAGTGGCCTTAGATCACTTAATCTCTCTGGGTGCAAGTACTGTACCTCATATGTAAAATGCATGATGTGATCAGCTAATTTCTTTCACTCTTTTCAGCTATAACAGTCTATTTTAAAGAGCTGTGCTCTTTAAATACATATTATGAGTACATCAGGAGGTCAGGATGATAAGAATTAGGAAGGTTCTCAGGAGACATGAGATTTAAGGAGAAAAGTGATCTTGACCTTGAAAGACAAGTAGAATTCAGAATAGCAGACTGAAGATGATCTGAAGGCAAGCAACAATGTTACAGGAGGAAGAGAAGATACTTGCCTAATGAGAGCAGAGTGCCATGTTGGAGAGAAAAGGGAAGTAAGAATGAAAATCCCAGACAGATTGGCCATAATATCAGGCAGAGGAGTGTAGACTTCTTACCCTGATTCACAGAGAGTCACCTGCAGAGGTTTTGAGCAGAACATGGTACATAAAACAATGTTTTAGGAAAACTAATGGGGCGGTAAACTCTAGAAAAGTCTATAACTTTCACTAGCATGTTCTAGTGGATAGGCAAATAGTATCTCCTCTTGAGAATGTTATCCTTTCAGGAAGGAAACTTGCTAAATAAATAAGCCAACATGCTAGTTATTGGAGTAATCTTCAAATAAAGCAGGGTAGCAGAGAGAGTCCTACCCATTTTATATTAATATTTATAGCCCTTCCCCCAGTCATTGATATTCACTGAGTGCAGTAGTCCCCCTGTATTTGTGGGGGATATGTTCCAATCCTGAAACGTATTGGATACTTGCAGTTAAGAGTGGATGGATGCCTGAAACCATGAAATACTATATATACAATTGTTTTTCTTATACATACATATCTATGATAAAGTTTAATTTATATAAATTAGGCATAGTAAGACAATAACAACAGTAACTAATAATAAAATTGATTAATTATCCACCAGGTTGCAAAAGAGTCAGACACAACTTAGTGACTAAACAACAACTATGATAAAATTTTTAAGAATATGGTCTCTCTCTCAAAGTATCTTATTGTCCAAATATAATGCCTTTTCCATCTTAACTAGGCACTTGTCATGCACTATGGCTGTTACTTTTACAGTTTAAGATGCAGCAGCAAAGTTAGCATGAGATTCTTTTTCCTTCACAATTTGCAAGGAGATGATTCACTCGTACCATAGATTTTAGCAACCTCAGCATAAAATTTTTTTTCATTCCTTATTCAGTCGGGAACTTTTACCTTTTCATTTAAAGGAAACACCTTACAGTTTCGCTTTGGTATATCTGAATTACCAACATCACTACTTTTGCACTTTGGGGCCATTATTAAGTAAAATAAGGGTTACTTCAACATAAGCACTGGGATATCCAGAGAATTGATCTGATACTTGAGATGGCTACTAAGTGACTACTGGGCGGAATACCCTTAACCAAGATGTGATTCACATTCTGAACTGGATGGTGCAAGATTTCATCACACCACAGAGAACAATGTGCAATTTAAAGACTTATGAATTGTTTATTTCTGGAATTTTCCATTTAATGTTTTCAGACCAGGATTCACCACTGTTAACTGAAATTGTGGAAAGTGAAACCTACTGTACTTAATGGAAAGCTGGCATAGTTCTAGGTGTGGTAGGCAGATGAAAGTCAGTCACCACTTAGTTTAGAGGAGAAAATATGAGTAGAATATAGTGTGTGAGGCAGATTATAATTAGTACATACGGTCTGTACGATTATTATCTACTATGATAGCGACAGATAGACTCCTGTCGGTAGTCAGAGAGGGACTGAGCATTGAAGGCTGAGGGTTGGAGACACTGCTGGTGCAGGAAAGGAGGGGGAGGGCGTGAGGGGTGGCTGTTTGGTTGTTCCTGAGGATGGGGGATCATGAGGGCAACTTTTGTGATCTCTTCCTCCTCTGAGGTTTTATGCTTCTATGAAAAACACAGAGGTAGAAAATTTCAGAGTATATTTAGAGATTTCAAGACCCCGGAGGGTCCTCCTTCCACTAATAATAGAGGATCTCCTGTCTGACCAACTGACCTATAGATCACAACTGTCACTCTGGACAAAATCTAAAAAATGATTATCTGGAAAGCATTATTGAGCAACCAAAAGCAGGGAGAAAGTGGAGCACTATCCACGCATGGAGAAAATATTGACTCTGATGAATTCTTATTTTTATAGTTTTTTTTTTTTTTTGCCTGAGAACAGATCACAGTTGACTTTTTATGGCCTATCTGAAAATAGATGGAAACCTGCAGTATTCATAACTTGAGGAATCAGAGGAGAGCGACCATAGCAGCTGGAGAATAAGAGGAGAAATTATGGAAATGAGAGAAAGAGTCCAACATTCTTCATATGAACTCTGCCTAAGTCTTGGGTTAAACTATATATGTGCAACTAAGGCTAAAAATAAATTGAACAGAGATTTTTAGTCACTGCCCATCACAGAGGAGATAGAGTTTGGAGTTTGAGACTACTCAGATTAATTATCTGCTATGATAGCTACAACAACAAAATCAATATACTTTGTTGGAATATAAAAGAATCTCAAATCTCTACAACACATCATCCATGATATTCAGAATATAATAAAAAATTACTAGATGTGTCTAGACATAGGTAAATCTGACCCATTTTAAAAGAGAAAAAGGTAATCAACAGAAACTGAACCTGAAATGACACAAATGTTAGAATTATAGGCAAAGATTTTGAAGTAGCTTTTATATTTATACTAAGAATATAAAAGAGCTATATACTGGTATTGAATGAACAAAAAGGAAATCATAACAGAGAAACTGAAACTATAAAAAAAGAACCAAATGAAAATTCTAAGACTTCTGAAAATTAGAAATTTTAGACTAAAAAAAATTTAAGTTCACCATATGTACTTAACACTAGATTACAAATGATAAGAGCTTAAAGATAGATGAATAGAAGTTTTAAAAACTATTTATTTATCATTTTTGGCTGTGCTGGGTCTTTGCTGCTGTGCTTGGGCTTTCTTTAGTTGTGGGGAGCAGGGGCTTCTCTCTAGTTGCAGTGCACCGGCTTCCCATTGAAGTGGCGTCTCCTGTAGAGCACAGGCTCCCCACAGGCTCTAGGGAGTGAGCTTTAGGCACATGGGATTGTTTACCTCTCAGCATATGAAATCTTCAGGGACCAGGGACTGAACTTGTGTCCTCTGCATTGGCAGGTGGATTCTTAACCACTTAATCCATGGTCTGGATTCCAGACCATGAGGGAGGCCTGGAGATGAAGAGAAATTATGCCATCTGAAAAACAGAAAAAGATTTTTTAAAACAAAGCCTCATTACTTAAACTATATCAAAAGGTTTAACTCATATGTCATTGGAATCCCAGAAGAAAAAGGCGAGAGAGTAAGACAGAAAAAGTTTTTTACGAAAAAATGGCTGAAACTTAGTAAAAGATGTAATTTTACAGATTCTTGAAGCTCAAAAAACTTTGAGAGAGCAGATACAAAGAAAATCTCCTAAGCACATCATGGTCAGACTGTTGAAAATCAAAGATAAAGAAAATTTCAAAGCAGCTAGAGGAACAAGGATATAATTAAGGACCAATTCTCATTGAAAGTGATGGAAACCTGAAAACTATACAACAACATCTTTAAAGTGCTGAAAGGAAAAAACTGATGATTCAGAATTTTCTATCTAGAGAATTTAAGTCTTGGCTGGAACTTTATGTGTGGGAGAGTGATGTGCACTCAGGCAGGGTAGAAGGGTTGGGTAGAAGGGTTGAGTCAGTGTAAAGGGGCTTGCGTTTTCAGGTAGTAGAGTTTGGATGAGAACCTTCTTCAGCATAAAGCAAACTAGTCATTTCTTTTTTAGCAGATCTGTATGGGATAATCTGGCAAAGAAATACAGGATTGGCTCTGCTGCTACCATATGTAGAGCCATGTATGCATTAGATAAAGCTGCCCTTGAAGATGGACATGGACCTAAGGGAGCAGTAATGCCATTATGTGGAAAAAAGTGTCCCCTTTCCTCTTGATGGATGCTTCCCCTCATCAAGGTGCATGGCTTAGCAAACCGAGCGTGGACTGGATTTCAGCTCCTAGTTGCCCCATCACCCAGAGACATAAACCAAATTTTCACAATAGATTGAAAGAACAGATGAATATGAGAGAGATCTGTGGGATTGGATATAGAAGGATCTTCGGTCCAAGGTGAGTCACTGAGAGCTCTGACATTTTCAGTTTGGATGACCAGAGGAAGAGCAGGACCCTTAACAGAAATACTAGAGGTAAGAGAAGGGCTGTTACAAATGATTGGAAGTCTAGTACGGAAGTTATAGACCTGGAAGATATTTATAGGGGTGTGTTAATTTGGAGCCTCAGGGGATCAATGAAATCACCTGAACTGACATAGAAAATGGAAGCAATGTAGGGGTGGGGTTGGAAAATACATTGTCACGAGAGTCAGTTGAAGGAGCCAGAGAAAGGTGCTAGCATAGATGAATCAAAGGTTCAGTAGGAACAATAGTATTTCCCACCCTTTTAAACGTGGAAGTAACTTACTAGATGGTAGCATCTTGGGATTTGGATATTGCTTTGTAGAAGGTCTTAATAGACTATAACAAGCACCTCATCTTAATCTAATTTTACAGCTTTCAGCTTTAATGTATGTAGAAACTCTGTAAACAGCAAATTATTATATACATTTACATGAAGATATAAAAATTATCTTGCATACATTTTGGTATTATCAGCTCCTTCCCTGAACTTTCTACATTTCTCTGTCATGTCCTGTACAAATCCAAATTTGTCATGTACAAATCCAAATTTTTAAATATTCACTTCATTCTGGACTGCTGCAGCCTCTACATTTTCTAATCTCCTTCACTGCTTTATTAAGGCCAGTGATGGTTTGCTTTCGTCAAGCATCTTCTTCCTTCACCAAATTCCATTTAATTCCACATTTATGAAATAGATTTCTACTTTGCTATACCGGACAATTTCCTTTTCCATTGAAAACCCCACCTTCTCTAAGAATACCGCTCTGATGGGTGTTCAGTGCATACTTGTTAACTAACAAAACTAAGAGGCACTGCTGTTTATTATTTAGAGCTTCCCTGGTAGCTCAGGTGGTTTACCAGCTGAATCCAGACCTTGGTCCGATCCCTGGCTTGGGAAGATCCCCTGGAGAAGGAAATGGCCTGGGAAACCCCATGGACAGAGGAGGCTGGTGGGCTACAGTCCATGGGGTCTAGAAAGAGTCGTACACGACTGAGCGACAGAGCACAAGCACCCGCTGTTTATTATCTGAAGTTCTTGCTGACATTTTATTTCCCTGTTTCTCTTTTATTTCCTTTTTAAAAGCTAAATAAGTAACAAATAAGCTTTAAAAAGAAATAGAAAAAGAGTTAATTTTGGTGTGTATTTATTTATATCTTACTTGATTCCAGGAAGTATTTTGTGTGTATGTGTACATATATGTATACACAGACCCCCCCCTCCCACTTACAGACACAAATAGAATTAAATTAGAGCAAAATTAGAGCAAAAAGAAATTAAAAATTAAAAAAAAATAAAGCAAAGAGAAAATAGAGAATAGTAAAGTTGAAAGACAGGAAAAGTTAGTATCTATCAGTTCATGTCAGAAACTTCTATGAAGTTCTTAAAATGGAATGATTAAATCAACATTCACTCTACTTCAGCCAAAGAAGGGAAAGGATATTTAGTAAGTTAGAAGATAGAAGCAAGTGAGTCCTTCAGAAGAAGTGAAGATGGGGCTTACCTGGTAGCTCAGCTGGTAAAGAATCCACCTGCAATGCAGGAGACCCGGTTTGATTCCTGGGTTGGGAAGATCCTCTGGAGAAGCGATAGGCTGCCCAGAGAAGAGATAGGCTACCCGTGCCAGTATTCTTGGACTTCCCTGGTGGCTCAGGGAATATCCTCAGAATCCGCCTGGAATGTGGGAGACCTGGGTTTGATCCCTGGGTTGGGAAGATCCCCTGGAGGAGAGCATAGCAATCCACTCCAATATTCTTGCCTGGAGAATCCCCATGGACAGAGGAGCCTGGCGGGCTACAGTTCATGGTGTCGCAGAGTCACTGAGCGATAAAGCACAGCATAGCACTTGGACCTTTCATAGAGGGACATCTGAAAGATGCCAATGGACGTTTTCCCAGCAACATTCCTGCTACTAGTATAGGTTTGTATTGTGCAGATTCTTATATATAAGCTGAGGGCATAATGACAAATTACAATTCAATGAAACTAGTGCTATAGAGATTTTAAAAAAGTACAACTAAGCTTTTCTCTTTATTATTTGATTTGATCTAGAGAAATAATTTTCAATGTTAAGTGGATAGATTAACTTTCAAGCCTTTCACAAATGTTGTATCTTTTTTAAAAACTTGGGGAGTAGATAATTCAAAGTTGTCTTTTTGACAGGAAGATGGAATGAAGAATTCTATTGGTTTTAATCAGTTTCAAGGAGTTGGCCCTTTGTGTAACCAGCAGTACAAGGGGCATATAACCTTGTTCTGTTTCACATTTTAATATCCTTAGAATGTAAAGTTAGCATTTTTCACTGAATATTTCCATGATTTGAAAAGCAGAAGAGTACAAGGAAAAATAACTCTTTGATATCTACGTTTTTGCTCTGCTTAGGCTTTTCTAATATTCACCTCTAAGAGGATTCAGTTTTTCCCAGTGAACACTCACAAAGCAAAATAAAGCCTCTTCATTTGTTAGACTTTTTAACACTTTCAGAAGCCATCATTCTCAAATTTAAAACACTTTCTTTGCTAGTCTAAAGTTCTTTACAAAGTTACTTTTTAGTGTCCTAAATATTACTTTTATGCCCCTGAAATGCAAAGGGTAAAGTTAGCACTGATTGACCTTTCATTTCATATTCACATGTGGAACCAGTAGGAAAGGGCATAGAACTTCATATTGCATCGTATGGGAGTAATCTTTCACATTCTTCTGGATAGGTCTCAAAGCCAAAGAAATTTATAACAGACTTTCCTCCCACCAGATGTAGCAAATACTGCCCTCTACTGCGGGTTGCTCAGGATGGCTCAGTTACATTAACTAGTCTGTCAGCTCCTGTTTTCAATGATTTTGGTAGTATTGTTACTAATCACTTCATTATTATCATATACATTCTTACAAAGCCATTATATTAAAAATAGAAAAGAATGGAAACATGTATCAGTTTTGGCCACATATGTTTATTACCTTCTGTAGTCTATACAATCAGATATCATAATGTCTGAGGCATTAGCAATAATGTTTAATTTTCCATTTGTTTTGAACTAGCTAAGGAAATGCCTTCTGCAGTGGGAAATTAGAACAGGGTTTTTTTTTTAGCATTATTTTAACAAATGACTTTGTGAAATAATTCTAGCAACCATTGGGCTGATTTTCTTCCCCCTGCCAATATGTTTTTCAGTGTCTGCTGGGTTGTTAATACCTAGGTTAAGCATTTCAAAGGACTAGCTGCTTGTGCAGTTAAAATTTCCTCATTGTTTCTCATCTTAAAAGATTAATTATACATGGTTACTTAAAAATAAAGAACCGTGTTAAACTAGATACCGTCCAACCAAAAGCTCCTTAAAGAAACTAGTGAAATATTCACATACACATACATTTGTATACGACATGTTTTTGGAAAGTGTTTTGCTGCCTGTGTTCCGGACACGGAGAATATGAGCTTTCTTATTAGGCTAATATAATGCATTGTTCAGCTCACTTGTTGCCATATTTCTAGAATCTGATTAGAACTGGCTTAAAGCTAAACAAATTTTGGTAGTCATTATGAACAAAGCCTAGTAATTCAAAATATTGCCATGGCTTCTTGTAAAATCTAAAGCATAGTTTAGATTTTACAAGAAAAATCTAAAAACCTCTCATTACCTTCATTCAGAAACTTTAGATACCCTGAAAACTAGCTAGAGAGTCTAGCCAGGTTAAATAATCTTATGGTGAGAGTAGATTCTAGGAGATAATTAGCCAGCCAAGGTCTGTGAAGGAGGCTGTGAGGACTCATTTACCTCAGACTTAAAAACTAAAGAAGCAGTCCTGTTTGGTATAGACTCTAGACTGCTCTCTATCATGCATAGCTAAATTGAAAACTTTAGAATGAAGTACCTGGGCAGGACATTCTAATTCTAGAAATATTTAGGGTCTTTCTGAATGGAAGGTTCTAAAGTACACTAACTCATTCACGGTGTTAATTTTGTTGGCATGGTCAAATCCAGTTGTCTTATTCCTAAAAGGGTAACTCTTGATGCTTCTCAAATTTTAGATGTCTAATAAACAATTGGACATCTTAGTCAGATGCCAACTAATTGCTTAAAAATTATAGTCTCTATTTACTCAGTTCCAGGTGGTTGGTATAATTAATCCATTCCAATAATTCTTACCATCTTATGGAGATTCCTTTGCAGTTTTAATGTATTACCTTGGAGTGGTATTAATTCTTACACTCAGTGGTGCTTATTAACAATAATGATGATGCTAATGATAATGATTTCCTACTTCTTAATGTTCTTCTAATGTTGTATTTTTAACCTATCTCCATAATTTTCATTTTGGTTTTCTATGCTGCAGGCAATAAGTCAAATGTTTTTAATGCCAATTTTGTTGAAGTTTTCTACTCTCCAATTGAACTTAGAAGAATTCCTAGAAATAAACCCAGCATGGTGCTTTTCACATTGTAGGCACTCAGATATGATATGGTTTGTGTTTTGAGAAGTTTTCTGGTCCAGAATCTCCAGAATTAGATATATCCAGGATTTGGAGCCCTATTAGGTATGCAGAGCTAGATGCATCCAAGTGGGGAGAGGGTGCAATCTTGTCTCTGGTGTGCCATGTTGACTTTTGTTGTTGTTGAGACATGTTCTTACAAACCCCGTTAAAAATACGACACTCCCTCCAAAAGAATACTATATTAACCGTTATTATTTGGCCGTAGAGGGGATAGTGTGTGTGTGCTCAGTTGCGTCCGACTCTGCAACCCGCTGGACTGCAGCCCGCCAGTCTCCTCTGTCCATGGGATTCTCCAGGCAAGAACACTGGAGTGGAGTGTCATTTCCTTCGCCAGAGGATCTTTCCAACGGAGGGGTCGAACTCATGTCTTCTGCATTACAGATGGATTCTTTACCACTGAGCCACCTGGGAGGCCCCAGAAGGGTTGGAAAGTTTAACAAAGATCTGGCAGATCTAGGCAGAACTAACCTCCTGCTGTTCACTTCAGTTCAGACGCTCAGTCGTCTCCGACTCTTTGCAACCCCATGAATCGCAGCACGCCAGGCCTCCCTGTCCATCACCAACTCCCGGAGTTCACTCAGATTCACATCCATCGAGTCAGTGATGCCATCCAGCCATCTCATCCTCTATCGTCCCCTTCTCCTCCTGCCCCCAATCCCTCCCACCACCAGAGTCTTATTCCAATGAGTCAACTCTTCGCATGAGGTGGCCAAAGTACTGGAGCTTCAGGTTTAGCATCATTCCTTCCAAAGAACACCCAGGGCTGATCTCCTTCAGAATGGACTGGTTGGATCTCCTTGCAGTCCAAGGGACTCTCAAGAGTCTTCTCCAACACCACAGTTCAAAAGCATCAATTCTTTGGCGCTCAGCTTTCTTTGTAGTCCAACTCTTACATCCATACATGACCACTGGAAAAACCATAGCCTTGACTAGACGGACCTTAGTCAGCAAAGTAATGTCTCTGCTTTTGAACATACTATCTAGGTTGGTCATAACTTTTGACTGTATAAATCAAGTAGTAAGACTTTTCCTCCGCGCAAAAAGAACATCTTCTGAAGTAGAACGTGTACAAGTTGGCAGTATTTTCTGGAATGGTGAGATATTTCCTGGCTGGATGTTATGGTCTTCATATTAATAAGATTTCTCATATAAGATGTTATATCACCAACCTTGAGAAATTATTTATACACATTTCAGTGCTGTTTTTCTAGTCATTATCTTTATTAGTTTGGTGCACATAGTTGTTTTAACATCAATTCTTTTGATACTTTTTTTGTTTGTTTTGAAAAGGACACAGTCATCTAAGTACCCTTCAAGCATTTTTTTTTCCTGTTAAAAGGCACTTTTCTTTTTAAGATTTGAGATATTGTCATTTCTATGTAAACAAAGCAAGGTGCCACACATATTTGTTTAATGAGGAGCTATCAGGGCATCACTACAAGGAATTTATAAAGAGGAGCCTATACAGATAAAGAGTAACCCTTAGGACAGTATTATCTAGACAGCGCTTGAAATAATAATTGTCCTACTTGAGCTGAAATAATGGTGGTGGAACAAGCATTAGCCACGCAGAGAAAAAAGAAACTCAAGCTGACAGCTCATTCCTGTTGCTGAAGTGGATCAACCACTCACTGCAGGGCAGACAGCAGCCCAGCGGTAACGCTCACGCCTTTCACATTGGTGTGGCATTGAGAAAATCCTCACTCCACTCCTGGTACCGGGGTCAAACCAAAGCAGACAGCTGTTCCGTTTCTCATACAGGAGAAAGAGGATGGCAGGCAAGCTCTTTTATTCCTAAAAGTTTGTCAGAAAAGCTATGCTACATACAATCCAGCTGTATGTTCTTGGTAATTAAGGAAAACAAATGCTCTTTGGAAACTCATTATATATTTTAAGTTCTTTAAGTTTTCATCAGGTTTCCACAGAAACAAAGAGTTTGAAACAATAGTCGAGAATGCATAAACCATCGAATAAGTGGATTTTAATTGTTCTTGTTTAGAAAATTATTCAGATAACCAGTCACATCAAAGACTATTAAACTTTTTAATTGCTCAGGTAGAAAGATGGAGACTGTCATCATTATCTATCATAAGAAGAATCTTCATTCGGTAATGCTACTTGAATTTTGAGCTAAAATAACATCCTTAAGGATGCTACTAACTAGAGTGCCATTAGTACTCAAAAATAATCATATGCCTTACTTATTCACAGGACACAAAGCATGAATTTATAATACTAATTATGATTTCAAACAGTGTTTTATTCTGTGGTTTACTTATATAGGCAGATCAGTTAATGCAGAACAGAGCTATAAATATTTGCACCTACCATAGGTATCCTGTGCATGCAATTTAGTGCTATGTTAGTGAAGTCAGAAGAGTGGAGAAATATGTCATCTCTGTATTTTTGTAAAGCCCTCATAGGACTTAGTATGATGCCTTGTATTTCTTAAACATTCAGTAAATATAATTTTTTTCAATTTTATTTATTTATTGTTGGCTGTGCTGGGTCTTTGTTTCTGTGTGGGCTTTTCTCTAGTTGCAGTCAGTGGGGTCTGCTCTCTAGTGGGGGTGTTCAGGCTTCTCATTGTGGTGGCTTCTCTTGTTGTGGAACACAGGCTCAATAGTTACACGGGTTTAGTTGCTCTGTGGCATGTGGGATTCTCTTGCATTGGGGATCAAACCTGTGTCTCCTGCACTGGCAGGCAGCTTCTTTACCACTGAGCCCCCAGGGACACTTTCCGTAAATATAATTGATTTTGAAGAATTGGTGACAGTGTATTCATTTATTCAGCGGTCTTGGATTGTGCAAGATTCTGTTCCCTGGTCTTGCAAGGTGCTAGGGACCCTGAGGTGAATAAACAGTACAGTTGACCCTTGAACCATACAGAAACAGGGCAGCTGGCCCTCTACATAGTTGCAGATCCACGTGAAAGTTGTATTTGGCCCTCTGTACGCTTTGTTCCTCCACACCTGAGGTTCTGCTCCCTCGGATCCAACCAACCATGGACCATGTAGCACTTCAGTGTTTACCCAAAAGTAAAAATCTGCGTGTAAGGGACCCACACGGCTCAAACTGTATTTTTCACAAATCAACAGTAATAACAGTTTTGGGACTCCAGTCTCATACACTGGAGTAAGTTAGAGTTGCAACTGCAGGTTTAAATAGATTTGTGAGTCCTCAAGCTCTTTAATTATGCATTTATGTTGAATATTTTATACATAGAGAAGATGAGTGAAGTGAAGTGAAAGTAGCTTGGTTGTGTCAGACTCTTTGTGGCTCCATGCACTGAACAGTCCATGGAATTCTCCAGGCCGGAATACTGGAGTGGGTAGCCTTTCCCTTTTCCAGGGGAATCCTCCCAACCCAGGGATTGAACCCAGGTCTCTCACATTGCAGGTGGATTCTTTATCAGCTGAGCTACCAGGGAAGCCCAAGAATACTGGAGTGGGTAGCCTATCCCTTCTCAAGCAGATCTTCCTGACCCAGGAATCGAACTGGGGTCTCCTGCATTGCAGGTGGATTCTTTACCAACTGAGCTATCAGGGAAGCCCGGGGAAGATGAAGAGGACTAAACAGCTGAAAAACAAAAACAAAGAGTACATTTTGTTTGGAATTAGTTCACTTCAGTTTAATCACTCAGTTGTGTCCGACTCTTTGCGACCCCATGAATCACAGCACGCCAAGGCCTCCCTGTCCATCACCAACTCCCGGAGTTCACCCAGACTCATGCCCATGGAGTCAGTGACGCCGTCCAGCCATCTCACCCTCGGTCGTCCCCTTCTCCTCCTGCCCCCAATCCCTCCCAGCATCAGAGTCTTTTCCAATGAGTCAACTCTTTGCATGAGGTGGCCAAAGTACTGGAGCTTCAGCTTCAGCATCATTCCTTCCAAAGAAATCCCAGGGTTGATCTCCTTCAGAATGGACTGGTTGGATCTCCTTGCAGTCCAAGGGACTCTCAAGAGTCTTCTCCAACACCACAGTTCAAAAGCATCAATTCTTCGGCACTCAGCCTTCTTCACAGTCCAACTCTCACATCCATACATGACCACAGGAAAAACCATAGCCTTGACTAGACGGACCTTAGTCAGCAAAGTAATGTCTCTGCTTTTGAATATACTATCTAGGTTGGTCATAACTTTTCTTCCAAGGAGTAAGCATCTTTTAATTTCATGGCTGCAGTCACCATCTGCAGTGATTTTGGAGTAAACAAAAACAAAGAGTACATTTTGTTTGGAATTAGTTCACTTCAGTTTAATCACTCAGTTGTGTCCGACTCTTTGCGACCCCATGAATCACAGCACGCCAAGGCCTCCCTGTCCATCACCAACTCCCGGAGTTCACCCAGACTCATGCCCATGGAGTCAGTGACGCCGTCCAGCCATCTCACCCTCGGTCGTCCCCTTCTCCTCCTGCCCCCAATCCCTCCCAGCATCAGAGTCTTTTCCAATGAGTCAACTCTTTGCATGAGGTGGCCAAAGTACTGGAGCTTCAGCTTCAGCATCATTCCTTCCAAAGAAATCCCAGGGTTGATCTCCTTCAGAATGGACTGGTTGGATCTCCTTGCAGTCCAAAGGACTCTCAAGAGTCTTCTGCAACACCACACTTCAAAAGCATCAGTTCTTCGGCGCTCAGCCTTCCTCACAGTCTAACTCTCAGATCCATACATAACTACTGGAAAAACCATAGCCTTGACTAGACGGACCTTTGTTGGCAAAGTAATATCTCTGCTTTTGAATCATGCTGTCTAGGTTGGTCATAACTTTCCTTCCAAGAGTAAGCATCTTTTAATTTCATGGCTGCAGTCACCATCTGCAGTGATTTTGGAGCCCAGAAAAATAAAGTCTGACACTGTTTCCACTGTTTCCCCATCTATTTCCCATGAACTGATGGGACTGGATGCGATGATCTTCGTTTTCTGAATGTTGAGCTTTAAGCCAACTTTTTCACTCTCTCTTTCACTTTCTTCAAGAGACTCTTTAGTTCCTCTTCACTTTCTGCCATAAGGGTGGTGTCATCTGCATATCTGAGCTTATTGATATTTCTCCCAGCAATCTTGATTCCAGCTTGTGTTTCTTCCAGTCCAGCATTTCTCATGATGTATTCTGCATATAAGTTAAAAGATCTCAAAAAAGCAAGAGACATTACTTTGCCAACAAAGGTCCATCTAGTTAAGGCTATGGTTTTTCCAGTGGTCATGTATGGATGTGAGAGTTGGACTTTAAAGAAAGCTGAGCACCAAAGAATTGATGCTTTTGAACTGTGGTGTTGGAGAAGACTCTTGAGAATCCCTTGGAATGCAAGGAGGTCCAACCAGTCCATTCTAAAGGAGATCAGTCCTGGGTGTTAATTGGAAGGACTGATGTTGAAGCTGAAACTCCAATACTTTGGCCACCTAATGCGAAGAGCTGACTCATTGGAAAAGACCCTGACACTGGGAAAGATTGAGGGCAGGAGGAGAAGGGGATGACAGAGGATGAGATGGTTGGATGACATCACCAACTCAATGGACATGGGTTTGGGTAGACTCCGGGAGTTGGTGATGGACAGGGAGGCCTGGCATGCTGCAGTTCATGGGGTTGCAGAGTCGGACACGACTGAGCGACTGAACTGAACTGAACAAACATTGTTTTGCTATACCAATTCTGTTTTTATGCTTTTTTGGCTATAATATGTTCTCAGACCCTTTAGAAAATACAGAAAAAACTGAAAAATATAGTAAATTAAAATAAAACCCTCTAAGTCTATCATTCAGACCATTTAGAGATAGCAACTAATGTTTTTTACATATTTATGTAGCCTTAGTCCTACATATATATATATTGAATGCAATTATAATTTACATTGTCCTGTTTCCACTTAGCTTTTTACCATAAGTGAGTTTCTACATCATAAAATATTTTTCATAAGCACCATTATTTGTTGGCAACATATTATTCCATTATTAATGTGCCCTATTGAGCCATTCCTCGTTTGTTATGCTGTAAAGTTGATTTTTGATTCTCATAGTCATAAATAATCCTAGTGTATAGCCTTTTGTTGATTTTTTTCTTATTTTCTATAGATTGATTTCTAGAGGCAGAATGACAGGGTCAAGTTTATGACTTCTTTAAGGCTCTTAATACAATCCAGTGTTTTTCTTCTGACTGATTTAATCACCCAGCAGCAATGGATATCTCATTATATGCCTTCCAGCATTGAGTAGTATAATTTATTTTTTTAAATAACTTTATTTATTTTTGGTTGCCCTGGGTCTTCATTGCTACGTGCAGCTTTATCTAGTTATGGCAATCTGGAACTACTCTTTGCTGTGGTGCTAGGGCTTCTCATTGTGGTGGCTTCTGCTATTGCAGAGCACAGGCTCTAGGCACACAGGCTTCAGTGCTTGTGGTGTACAGGCCCAGTAGTTGTGGCACATGGGCTTAGCTGCTCCACGGGATGTGAAATCTTCGCAGAGCAGGGACTGAAACCATGTCCCCAGGATTGGCAGGTGGATTCTTATCCACTGTACCACCAGGGGAGTCCCAATGTAGCTTATTTTTCTTTGCAAAATTGTGGTATGGAAAATGATACATCATTCTTATTTTGTCTTTCTATGGTTACCATTGAGCTTAACTGTATGTTTTTTTATTAAATTTATTTATTTTAATTGGAGGCTAATTACTTTACAGTATTGTATTGGTTTTGCCATACATCAACATGAATCTACCACAAGTGTACACATGTTCTCCATCTTGAACCCCCCTCCCTCCTCCCTCTCCTCTGGGTCATCCCAGTGCACCAGCCCCAAGCATCCTGTATCCTGCATTGAAACTGGACTGGTGATTCATTTCTTATATGATATTATACATGTTTCAATGCCATCTCCCAAATCATCCCACCCTTGCCCTCTCCCACAGAGTCCAAAAGACTGTTCTATACATCTGTGTCTCTTTTGCTGTCTCGCATACAGGGTTATCATTACCATCTTTTTAAATTCCATATATATGTGTTAATATACTGTATTGATGTTTTTCTTTCTGGCCTACTTCACTCTGTATAATCGGCTCCAGTTTCATCCACATCATTAGAACTGATTCAAATGTATTCTTTTTAATGGCTGAGTAATACTCCATTGGGTATATGTACCACAGCTTTCTTAGGGAACCCTCTTACACTGTTGGTGGGAATGCAAACTAGTACAGCCACTGTGGAGAACAGTATGGAGATTCCTTAAAAAACTGGAAATAGAACTGCCTTATGAGCCAGCAATCCCACTGCTGGGCATACATACTGAGGAAACCAGAATTGAAAGACACATGTACCCCAATGTTCATCGCAGCACTGTTTATAATAGCCAGGACATGGAAGCAACCTAGATGTCCATCAGCAGATGAATGGATAAGAAAGCTGTGGTACATATACAAATGGAGTATTACTCAGCCATTGACTATATTTTTCACTTATTAGCTCCTTATGCTTCTTATATATTTTTGTTCCATGAACTATCTATTCAAATTATTTTTCTAATGGAATGCTCTTACAATTTTAGTTCTATTGCAATGAGTTCTTGTCTCTCTCCCAATTCCATCTTCATGTCAATTTGTTTTCTCTCTATGGCTTTCTATTTTCATTCCATTGGGTCTTTGTCATCTTGTGATCTATATAAGGATGCCACATAATTTTATGGCTTTTTTTCTGGTTTTTATATACAGTAAATCATAAGTTTTATTTTTAGAAATAAGTTTTATACTGTACCATAAAAATTCCAAAATTGATTACAAAAATAAATGAGAATAAAATAACTGGCATTCTGTGCTAACATATATTTATCACTTAGGTAAAATCTATCTTTCGCTATAAAAGCTAAGTCATATTTTTTCTACATGTATTGTACTTGCTAATGCTTCTAAAACATGGGCTTTACTTAGTAAATCTCTCTGTAGCAAGTGTAGTATTTCAGTAAATTGCCCTCCAAATTCAGTGACTTAAAGCATTTACTATCACTCTCTAGTCAGCTAGCAAGTTGGGAGGTGAGGTGGGAAGTTATTTTGATCAATTTTGCATTCATTTATGTATCATACTCAGTCTCGCTGCTCTTGCTTGCTCATCTCTTTGGGGGCCTGGGTGGCTATAGACAAATGGCTCTCCTCCTGTCCATTCCTCCTTTAGCAGGTCAGCTGAGGTGCTGCACCAGGGTGAGTGGAAGCATTTAAAGCCTCTTGAGACCTAAGTTCATAACTGGAAATTTGTCACTTTTGCCTTGTTCTATTGGCTGTGATAAATTACAAGCCCACCCAGATTAAAGAGTTGTGCTGATAGACTCCATGTCTTCAACTAGAGCTAGAAAGTCACAATATAAAAGGTGTGGACAAGGAGGCAAGAATAACTGGAGTCATAACTGTAATCAGACTACCCCACATAGGCATTCTTCACTTCTCCAAAAACATTTTAAATGAATTTTCAGTTCAGTTCAGTCGCGCAGTCGTGTCCGACTCTTTGCGACCCCATGAATCGCAGTACGCCAGGCCTCCCTGTCCATCACCAACTCCCGGAGTTCACTCAGACTCACGTCCATTGAGTCTGTGATGCCATCCAGCCATCTCATCCTCGGTCGTCCCTTTCTCCTGCCCCCAATCCCTCCCAGCATCAGGGTTTTTTCCAATGAGTCAACTCTTCGCATAAGGTGCCCAAAGTACTGGAGCTTCAGTTTTAGCATCATTCCTTCCAAAGAAATCCCAGGGTTGATCTCCTTCAGAATGGACTGGTTGGATCTCCTTGCAGTCCAAGGGACTCTCAAGAGTCTTCTCCAACACCACAGTTCAAAAGCATCAATTCTTCGGCACTCAGCCTTCTTCACAGTCCAATATTATCATAATTGTATAGAGACTTTTTTAGTTAATGCAGTTGAATGCCCCAGACACCTTTATGATGAATGCTAGTTAAAAAAAAGAGGGTGAGTGGGCCTGTGGCAACATTATTATCAGTTTACCAGTGCTAGTTATCAAGATGTCACACATCAAAAATGATACTATTTGGTGATCTTATGGCACACTAGGCTATATAAGATGAGTTGGCAGCATCTATATGTGGTTTGGCAGAGAAGGCAATGACACCCCACTCCAGTACTCTTGCCTGGAAAATCCCATGGATGGAGGAGCCTGGTGGGCTGCAGTCCATGGGGTTGCTAAGAGTCGGACACGACTAAGCGACTTCACTTTCACTTTTCATTTTCATGCATTGGAGAAGGAAATGGCAACCCACTCCAGTGTTCTTGCCTGGAGAATCCCAGGGATGGGGGAGCCTGCATGGCTGCTGTCTATGGGGTCGCACAGAGTCAGACACGACTGAAGTGACTTAGCAGCAGCAGCAACAGCATATGTGGCTTGGTGAAAACATTTATTATACTTCTGTATGTTATGTAATCATGAGGGGGAAAATTGATTTATAAAGGTATTTTAAGTATATCAAATACTGAATTTGAACAGACTTTCAGATAAAACCTTTTCACATTTGTAATGAGAAAAGTTACCTCTATGACTGTAACTTTTAAAGAAATGTGTGTTTGGCTGTTCTGGGTCTTGGTTACTCTCTCGTTGCGGTATGCAGACTTCTCCTTGAGGTGATCTCTCTTGTTGCGGAGCACAGGCTCTAGGGCGCGTGGGCTTCAGTGCTTGAGGCATGTAGGCTCAGTGGTTGTGGCATGCTGGCTTAGTTGCCCCATGGCGTGTGGAGTCTTCCTGGATCAGGGATGGAGCCCACGTCTCCTGCATTGGCAGGTGGACCATTGGACCACCAAGGAAGTCCCATGAATGTAACTTTTTAAGAATCAGATTTGATGTTCAGTTCAGTTCAGTTCAGTCGCTGAGTTGTGTCCGACTCTTTGCGACCCCATGAATCGCAACACACCAGGCCTCCCTGTCCATCACCAACTCCCGGAGTTCACTCAGAGTCACGTCCATTGAGTCCGTGATGCCATCCAGCCATCTCATCCTCGGTTGTCCCCTTTTCTTCCTGCCTCCAATCCCTCCCAGCATCAGGGTCTTTTCCAATGAGTCAACTCTTCGCATGAGGTGGCCAAAGTACTGGAGCTTCAGCTTTAGTATCATTCCTTCCAAAGAAATCCCAGGGTTGATCTCCTTCAGAATGGACTGGTTGGATCTCCTTGTAGTCCAAGGGACTCTCAAGAGTCTTCTCCAACACCACAGTTCAAAAGCATCATTTCTTTGGTGTGCAGCCTTCTTCACAGTCCAACTCTCACATCCATACATGACCACAGGAAAAACCATAGCCCTGAATAGACGGACCTTAGTTGGCAAAGTAGTGTCTCTGCTTTTGCACATACTATCTGGGTTGGTCATAACTTTTCTTCCAAGGAGTAAGCGTCTTTTAATTTCATGGCTGCAGTCACCATCTGCAGTGTTTTTGGAGCCCCCCAAAATAAAGTCTGACACTATTTCTACTGTTTCCCCATCTGTTTCCCATGAAGTGATGGGACCAGATGCCATGATCTTCGTTATCTGAATGTTGAGCTTTAAGCCAACTTTTTCACTCTCCTCTTTCACTTTCATCAAGAGGCTTTTTCGCTCCTCTTCACTTTCTGCCATAAGGGTGGTGTCATCTGCATATCTGAGGTTATTGATATTTCTCCCGGCAGTCTTGATTCCAGCTTGTGTTTCTTCCAGTCCAGCATTTCTCATGATGTACTCTGCATATCAGTTGGAAATGACTAAATGAAGTTCCTGATTTAAAAAATTTTAGTGATAATCTGAAGAAAATTTGAAGAGAAATTTTTGATAGTTAACATCTTATGTGAATAAGAATCCTTGTTCACACAGGAAGTGTTGGGAAGTCTTCCACTTCCAATAATGGTGGGCTCTTTGTCAGTAATTTGCACCAACCTTGTAGTTAGGGCAATGAAGGGAAGCTGGATGAATCAAGTATCAGATAGGCTAACTGCAGAAATAGATAACCCCAGTCTCAGAGGCTTAACAGATAACCCCCAGTCTCAGAGGCTTAACAAATAAGCACGTGTTTCTTGCTCATCTCACCATCTAGTGTAAGTTGGCCAGGAAACTGCTCCAGGTGGTCCCTCATGGATCCAGGCTTCATCCCTATTGTGTGTCCACCCTTCTTTAAGTCCTCAGTGGCCTCTCACTTCAACCAGTGTATGAGTGAAGAAAGTGATGAGTCTGTGTGGGAGTTTTTATGGGCCAGATCTAGAAGTGATTCATATCACTTTCTGTTACATTCTACAGATTGCGCTGATTGCACGGCCCCACCTAAATGCAAGAGAGGCTGGGGAATGTAATCTAGCTGTGCACTCAGGAAAACGAAGAAAACATAGATATTGGTGAGCACTAGTAATTTTCTTTTGAAAGTTCTGAGCTTGCTTTTGGCAGCCTCACTGGGTTATTGAGACAAAGGGCAGAGAATAGGGCCAGCCAAGGATGGGGACCTACTAAGCTGCTCCCCACTGTGGTTGGAGCCCTGAAGGATTGTCCTCTAGGAATAAGTGTGAGCTTAAACTAAGCCAGATCTCTGTGGACTTCAGTCAAACTTTATGTGAACTGAGTAGCTCAGAATACTTCAGGTCTTGAACTTGAAATTTTTTCTTTGAGTGTTTTATTAAAGATATAATCCACTACACAAAGATAACAAACATATGAGGAGACAAGACAGTAAAATTAAAACATAAGATATTAGAATTATGAGTTCATATTTTCAACAACTAAGCTTAAATATTCAAGGAGATTTAAAAAGATAGCTAGGCTTGGAAGTTTAAGTGTAGGTATCTAGAAATTATGAAAAGAAAGAGATCAGCTTTGAAAAAGAACCAGTATAATTTCCAGAACTGTAAAGTATGTAACAAAAATTAAGAACTTCGTGGATAAAGATTAAGAGAAGATAAAACACAGCTCATGAGAAAGAGTAAATTATCCAAAATGGATCACGAAGAAGTGTAAAGAAAGGAAAATACAAAAGGATAAAAGAAATGGAGACGATGGAGTGTAACTTGGGTTCATTTAGAATAGGAGAAGGAGGAGAGAGAGAAAGAGAAGATGGAAGAGGTAATACACGCCTGCAGAGGGACTGGATCTTGTCTGACAATTATGGGAAAAAGAAACACTGACAACATGGTAATCAAAACTGCTCAAATTAAGATAAGGTATCAATGGGAGCATATCAACCTGCCTGTTACTTGCATTTTGACGTTGCTTGACCTTTGATTTTGGGGACTCTGGTACTCGGCCATGAGGGCTAAACGTGACCTGTTTGGAAATGGTGCCATTTGCACCATCCCCTCCCTCCCCTCTTGTCTCCCTGGTGTCAAGAATCATTAGCTGAATGTTAACTGTACAATTGAAGTCAGATTTTATCCCAAATATCAAATCTATTTTCCTTTTGTCAAACTTTAAAGAAGAACATATACATTCAGCTTATGATTTATTTTTTTAAATGTCCCTGAAAAAATCCTGCATCTATAGATTAAGAAAATTTAGAAAGAATAAATAAAAAGAAAAATTAGAGATAAAAAGAGAAATGTCCATGACAAAACTAATATAATGATTTCACACAGATGAGGCATAAATGATAAGATGCCCACTATAAAAATGATCTCCAAAAAAGCATTATTGTTTTGCTATTCAAAAAATCCAAGAAGTATAACAAACAAAATTATCTTTCATTCCACTATCCAAGGATGACCAGTGTTTACATTATGATCTATATCTTTTCTAGAATGTTCCTAAATGTACATTCTGTGGTATACAACAAAGGCTTACCTTGGGAGTGAGGAATTTGGGCCAACTAAGAAAAGGTGGGGTTTTTTTGGTAGGTGTTTCAATTTCTTTGGTGACTAAATGGGTATAAAAGAAGGAGTAAGCCTGCTCCCCAGGATATGTTGTATTTTATTCATATATTCACTCAATGTATTCAACAAATATTAAGCACTTCCTATGTGACATGTACTGGATTAGAGGCTGTGCGTTTTGTGGGCCTGGGGCTTTCCCCCACATGAGTGCTCATGGTATTACCTTCACAAGACATGTGGGAGGGAGAGGGCCTGAGACAGACGCTGTGTCTGTCATCTAGGGATGACTTCATGGAGGGCTGAGGTGCCAAGGAGGGCAGACATTTTGGTGGACCAGAGACAGTGGGAGGGAGAGGGAGTGGCTGTTGCTCGTAAGTGAAAAAGCAGAGGCAGACTGGATTATCGAACTGTTCACTTGCCTGGCTTTGTGAGCTGAGGAAAAGGTTATTTAATAGTTAATAAAAGAATAGTGCTTAGTCACTCAGTTGTGTCCAGCTCCTTGCGACCCCATGAACTGTAGCCCACCAGGCTCCTCTGTCCATGGGAATTCTCCAGGCAAGAATACTGGAGCGGGTTTCCATGCCCTCCTCCAGGGGATCTTCCCAACCCAGGGATCAAACCCAGGTCTCCTGCATTGCAGGTCGAGCTTCCCTGGTGGCTCAGAGGGTAAAGCGTCTGCTTGCAATGTGAGAGACCTGGGTTCGATCTCTGGGTCGGGAAGGTCCCCTGGAGAAGGAAATGGCAACCCACTCCAGTACTCTTGCCTGGAAAATCCCATGGACAGAGAAGCCTGGTAGGCTACAGTCCATGGGGTCGCAAAGAGTCAGACATGACTGAGCGACTTCACTCACTCCCACATTTCAGGTCGATTCTTTACTGTCTGAGCCACAGGGAAGCTAATAAAAGAATAAGTACTATTTATTAGGTGTCTATTGTATGCCCACAGTATACAGTGCATAAATCATTTTACTTACTACTCATATGGGGGCTTCCCAGGTGGCGCTAGTGGTAAAGAATCTGCCTGCCAGTGCAGAGGACGTAGGAGACTCCAGTTTGATCCCTGGGTCAGGAAGATCCCCAGGAGGAAGAAATGGCAACCCGCTCCAGTATTCTTGCCAGGAGAATTCCATGGAGAGTGGAGGCTGGCGGACTACAGTCCATGGGGTCACAAAGTCAGACATGATCGAATGTCTGAGTGTAATACTTCTCATGTGAACTCTGCAAATTAATATTTAACTAACATTTAATGATCAGCCACTACTGTTGTAAGATTTTATATGCAATCAATACATCAAATCCTTGGGACAAATCTGTGAGACAGGTTATGATCTCCCTTTTACAGATGAGGAAAACAGACATTGATGAAGACTTGCTCAAGGTCACATATTAGACCTGACAGACCATAATTCCAAAGTTTCTATGGTATTTTCATTCACAGCTACTTAGCTTAAGTAATGAAAAATAGTGTTTCTCATTAATAAGAAACCCCTATTTCTCCCCAAATTCAATCCTAGGGATCTTTGTTGAGTGTCATTTCTTAGACACTTCAATATTGAAGCCGAAATAAGAAAACACACTCTTTTACATAGCTATTAAAAAAAAGAAAAACCTTTATATTTTAAATTAATTTTAACCTTTCTGGAGCTGATTTCTTTGAGGAAAAGACATCCTTCTTTGATTAATACATATTCATTCTTCTTTTTCATGATTTTAAAGGAAAAGGTGATATTACTTTCTCGATAGCCTAAATTGAAATTTCTTTTGCAACTAATAAGCTCTCCTTTATTTAAAGACTATTTGTGACTGTGGTTAAATAATACATAACATAAAATATACCATTTTAATCATTTTTTTAAGTATACAGATCAGTGGCATTAATTATATTTATGTTGTGCAAACATCACAACACTCATCTCTAGAACCTTTGCATCATCCTAAGCTAAAATTCTGTACCCATTAAACAATAACTACCCACCCCTCAATGACCATTGTTCTTAAAGGAGATAGATAACTGTTAAGCTTAGTTTTCTTTATATGAATCAGCACATAATTATCTTAGGGATGTGAAGGAAAGGGATATTTGCCAGCCTAATGGCAAATGCAGAGCCTACTGACAAAGGTATATAATTTGTAAAAATAGCTGAGTGGGCAGAATTCTGATTTTCAGCTGCCCTAGGCACTTCAGTGCACTTCTGATAATGATTTTCCTTGGGCATGTAGTTATACTGATAGAAATCATATCCATGCATAAAGAGTGAGCTTAATTATATATAACTGCATACCTAAAATGAGGCTTTATATTTTTTTTTACATATACTTTCTGATTTACAAAAGATGAGACGCTAAATTCTGACTGATCCCCAAGAAGTAGGGTGTGTCACCCTTGGAACGTGAGTGTCTTTTTGCAGAGTTCTCCTTTTTCTGGGAAGACACTGTATCTTGCCTTCCCCCTCACCTCTTCGGGAATTGTTTTCATTATATGGGATTTCACAGTCTAATCTGATTCTTTTCTGTGACTGTGAGGACAGGAAAATGCACAAAGGCTGATTTAGGGTTTTGGATGTAATCAGGGATGAGAGCAAAGAAAAAGTGAGTTGAGTGGTAATGTCTGTTCCAGGTGCTGTGTTAAACGTTTTACATGTATTGTTTTGTTTAATACAACCCTATGAGATAGGAATCAATTCCCATTTTACAGATGGGAAAACTAAGGAACAGGAAGATGAGGTTACTTGCCAAAGACACATCACTAATAAATGACAGACTGAGGATTCAGACTCAGGCTGTGTAGAGCTCTTGTTCTGAGCTGCTCTGTTAACACACCCTCCTGGCCCACATCAGCCTTGACAGCAGTGTTAAACCACACACACATGCGAGCTCTTGTGTGGCTGAGTGGGGAGTCTCAGCTAAGATCAGACACTGGGTCTAGAGATAGAGCTGTCCAGCCAGCACAGGGAAACGGGGAAACACAAGGTCATCTCTGGCCCCACTTGTTACCTGGTTGGTGGAGGAGAGGGGAGAAGGGGCATCTCTAAGCAGGTTTCAAGGCATCAGCTCTTCCTTGTGCCCACTCTCTGGTGTTGTGCACCTGGGCTTGTAGTTGTTGCGCATCCTTCTTAGAGCTGCTTTTCTTGAGGGAACCACCTCCCCAAGACCTCCCTCTCCAGTTTATTCTTACCACCCAACACCTGCAGGAAAAGTTTTCTGAGTATAGTTGATTTCAGCTCGTTGTTAGGAGAGCGGCAGGTGTAAAGGGTAGACTCTAAGGTGAGGATGACTGTCCCCCTCCTTGGAATTCCCTGATTCTCCCAGGAACATAGCTGTATCTACATTTCTGAAAGCAGAAGTTTTAATGCAAACGACCACCCCAACGAGGGAGACATTCTTTTTTTTAATTATTTATTTATTTAGTTTATTTATTTTTTGATATACTTGGTCTTTATTGCTGTAAGGGCTTTTCTCCAGTTGTGGCGAGTGGGGTGACTCTCTAGGTGCTGTGCGAGGGCTTCTCATTGCGATGGCTTCTCTGTTGTGGAGCACAGGCTCTAGGGCACATGGACTTCTGCAGCTGTGGCTCTCAGGCTCTAGAACACAGGCTCCATAGTTGTGGCACACGGGCTTAGTTGCTCCACGGTACGTGCGATCTTCTCAGATCAGGGATTAAGCCTGTGTCTCCTGCATTGGCAGGCAGATTCTTTACCACTGAGCCACCAGGGAAGTCCAAGGGAGACATTCTTAAACAGGGAGGAGTATTGATAAATTCTGCCAGAAGTTGAAGAGGCTTAGCTCTCTGGGTCCCAGGGATCAGTTGTTGGGATCTGAGAGCTTCCAGAGGGACCTCAGAGCAGCTCCTGGACTTTGAGTCTCTCTGCATTCTCTCACGGCCAGAAACTTTCTCCTGACCCTTGCTCTTGGCTCCTGTTCACAGGGTACAGCCATTCATACCCAACTTAAAACGGAAGTGACTCGCCGGGAGTGTTTCTGACCCCAGAGAATGTATGGATTGCTTTCATAACTGTCATGAATTACCTTCATGTTTCAGGAACAAGCACGTTACGCCTACAGGCAGCACCTTTGTGATGATTCTGTGGACCCTGAGGGTTGCATCCTCCTTGTGTCGGGAGGTAACAGATGCACCAAGCTATGCTCGAGGGCTCAATGTACTTTTGTATGAAAACCCTCTGGTATTGCCTACAGAGGTTAGCAGTGTTTGCTACATTGTATTTCAGTAATTGTACATCAAATTAAACAAAAAAATATTGTCTGATGCTTTTTATACTGGAGCATAGTCTTTATTTCAAAGTGGTGACATAATATTCAGCTGCTGTGATAAGACAGCTGCGTTTACCAGTAGTGACAGTTTGCAGTTGAGTCATAGGAAGGATTCACTTGGACTTGTTTAAAGTCATGTCATATAAATAAAATGAGTGAAGACCAGATTTGGGATGTGGGCCTACAGGATACCAGCTGAGGTGGCTGGAATTGTCTTTCACGTCCCACCACGTGCCTGTCTTCCCTCTTCCTTTCTGTTTATATCCCTATTAAGTAGGGTGTACACTGTCCTCAGCCTGCTCTGAAAACACCACTGTGTTTGTTCAAGTTACCTCAAAGCTACACCTAGATCACACCGTGACGAGAAAAAGAGATATTTTCAACCAGAATTGACTTATTTCCATTTTCTGTTCTCTATTTCATTTTAATTATAGCCACTTGGAGCCAGTGACTATTTGGAACTGTCAAAGAATTTTGATACAGTATTTTTACGAAACATTCCACAATTAACCCTGGCAAAGAGGACCCAAGCTCGGAGATTCATAACTCTCATCGATAACTTTTACGATTTCAAGGTAAGGATGTGGTACATCTTAGAACTAAACATTCTGGACTGTGGAGCAAGATTGTTGGGGCTGGAATCCTGGTCTACCACTTACTTTACTTCTCTATGCCTCAGTTTTGTCACATACAAATCGAAGATACTACCTGAAGTAGTATTTACTCCAGAGAATTATTGTGAGGACAGAATAAACCAATCCAGGTAAATCTTTTAAAACAGCACTTGGTACATGCTGATGCTGCACAAGTACTATTGGTGGTGGCAGTAATAGTAATCATGTTGTATGAAAAGCCCATCAGAAGACGCTCTGCTATCTTCCCAGTCCCATCACTCACCTAGCCATACCATGTGCTCTGTCTGTGAGTATGCACAGCACAATGCCTTACCTAGAGAGAGTGCTCAGTAAACATTTGTTGCATGAATCAATTATTGGACTGATGAAATAATGAATGAACAAAATGAATGAATGAATGAATGGCTAAGGGCCATTCTCAGTATTAGTTTTCTCTCCCTCTGACTTGGAAACCTCAATAACTACCATTGTCCTTAAACAAGCAAGAAAAACCCAGTTATCTTATTACCAGCATGAGTCGCCAAGCCTTTGTCCATTCATCAGAGGCATTATTGCCCAGTGGTTAAGGAGTGGACCCTGGGACCAAGCTGAATACCTTGAAGACCAACTTAGCTTGAATTGCCTTCTTTAGAAAAAGGGGATAATAATGGTATTTACCTCATAAGATTGTTGTGAGGATGAAATGAGCAGGTAAAATACTTAGAACATTGTGCAGCGTACAGTAAGCTTTCAATGTAGATGAGCCACTAGCATCACTGACTCAACGGACATTAATTTGAGCAAACTCCAGGAGATAGGAAAGGACAGGGGAGCCTGGCGTGCTGCAGTCCATGGGGTCAAAAAGAGCTGGACATGACTGAACAACAACAGCAATGAGCCACTAATAATAATATATACCTGTAAATATACTTGCAGTAAAGTTAAAGTACCACTTCAAGTTAAGAGTGAAATATTGTTTTACCGTTAGATACAGTTTCCCCTCCTTATTCCTTGTACTGAAATAGAACAGTGATTGACTAAAATTGAAGGGACCTTGAAGGGAGGAGAAAGTACTAGAATCTGCTGGGAGGGAGAGGTGAGATTTTTAATGTTTCCTTATTCATTCATTCAGCAATCTTCACACCAAGCACAGTGCTAATTCAGTGACAGGCAAAGCCAGGCATGTTGCCTGCCTTCATGGAGCTGATAGTCTAGTGTTGAAGAGACACTGCTTAAACGTGTGCAGAACTGAGTGTAAATGTTCTGAAAACTGAGTGTGGGATGTTCTCTTGGAGAGAGAGGGGACTTGGTGCCGTGAGAGTCCAGGAGGACAGTAGACTGATCTTTGTGTGGGAACTGGGGGCAGGCCGAGGAAGTCCTTCTGAGGACCAGCTGCACCAGAATCATCTGAGTTCCTTAAGATCCAGATTTCCAAACTCACTGCACCCCACACCAGCAGATGAAGACCAGGGATGGGGCCTGGAGCCTGTTGGTTCACCAGCTCCTCAGGTGCTGCTCATAAACACTGAGCTGTGATGGCTGGGCTCCACGTGCAGAGTGGGGAGTTGGCAGCACAGGCCCTGTGATGGGCCTGAGCGTGAAAGGCAGCCTGCCTTAGTGATGCCATCAGAATATGCTGCCTGCTCTCAAGGGGCCCTGTGAGCAGGAGGCTGAGAACACCAGGGCTGGGGATCAAGGTGGTTACTTGTCTCCTTCTGGATTACTCATCAAGAGACTCTGCTCTGAAATAATCATATGGGATCTGGAATACATTGCCCAGAGGTAGCACTCTGTTTTCAGAGGGCAGTGCTTCAAGAAGAAAGTGGGAGGGGTGCATTGGTAGGTGGTTCTTAGAGTGGCAGATTGATAAACTCTTATTTTTGAAAGCTTATGATCCCTACCCCTCAGTCCCACCCCCTGATCCAACCTCCCAACACTGTTTCACTTCTTCATTAGACAAAAAAATTTTTCTGGCAATATGATGGAATGTCAGAACTACTCTCCTAACATTTTCTTTAACTAAAACACACATTTAAAGTTTATACTCTTTTTAAAACAGCCAAAATTCTTATTTCAGAAATTGGAAGCATTAAACAGACATCATTTTAGCATGCATTTATAGAAATCTGTGAAATAAGACATTTCCATCTAAGTAATGAAAAAAATGTCATTTGTGGTTAAAATAATTTATTAGAGGTGGTAGAAGGTCATTTGTATATGGATAGACTAGTCCCAAACATCAATACATTGTTTTAAAATACTGATAGCGCGTGTTTGCTCAGTCATGTCTAACTCTTTGCAGCCTCATGGACTGTAGCCCACCAGGCTCCTATGTCCACGGATATCAGCATATTTACTTAAATAATGATTTTAAAAGGATAGCTGTGAATCCTGAAAAGAAATTCAGATCTCCTGAAACATCAGGAGGAGTATGTTTTAATCTAGCAGACATAAAATTTATTAAGTTGTGAAAGCAGTTTCTGGTGTGTGATTACACATGGACATTCACTCAAACACTTATGTAATCAAGAAATATTCATGCCAAGCTTATTGTTTTTCAAGGATGTTTGGCTGGATGCTGATAGAAATGCAGGTTCTGGTAACTCAGGGTATAATTAGAGGAGCAGTACACTGGACTTAGCTGTCACATGTGCAGCAAAGGGGTAACGGTGCATCGAGGGAGCATCTTTGATGCACACAGAGATGGGCTTCACACAGTCAAGTGAAAATGTCAACCTCAGAGGTAATGGAAAAGCCACTGGACTTAGAACTGGAAGAGATCAGGACTGGTGTCACGAGCTGAGACTCTCCAGGCCTGGAGCTGCCCCCTAAAATCTTTGTTCCCTACTTCAGAAGGTGGTGTAAGCTGTGTGGAAGTTTTTGTAAAGTACTGTGCAGTTTAAAAATAGCACTTTAAAGAGACTATTAGAAAAAGTATGAAAATGGTCAAAAGATTTTCCTAAAAAAAGTATTTTGTTTCAAAAATATATTTGGAATTTTTGAATCCCAGGCTATCTGAATATAGGGTATGTGGTATGTCTGTTTACATTTTAGAGATATTCCAGAAATAGAAAAAAAAGTTTACCAAATATTGAAATCTATTTTAAAGAAATGCTGTATTCACTTATTTATGCAAGTTTTTTTTTCATTAATGAAGAAGTACAGTGTAGATGGGTCCTGCCAGTTTTGAAATTTTGACAACCACATTTTGCTTATGTTCTTTTTGTGGACTTTAAAACTTGGAGATTAATAAAAATTTTAGTAGCTTTAGGGTAACTTTTAGATATTTAGGTAAAATCTCTAATTAGAAAAACAGATTAATGAAACAGGAAAAAATGTGATAGATTGAGGCTTTTAAAATATTTTTTTTCCAAAATAAAGATAGAACTTGGAGAAAATGTATAGAAGAAGAAATGAAGTTAACAGATTGAAAGACGAGTTCAAGGCATTGTTCTTTATAAATACACATTCTGTAAGCTTGTAAAAGTATATTTCACCAAGTACCAATTTTGCTACATATGTTTAGAACCATTTAAAAGCAAAAATGTTAAGCTCCCTGTTATAACAGATTTTTATTTTCTGAGAAATTTGTTTTTGCCTTCAACTTGTTAAAGGTAAGGAGTAACACCATTCGCTCATTTTCTCTGTTTCAGGTGCGCATAATTTGCTCTGCATCAGCGCCTATATCAAGCTTATTTTTGTATGATCATCATGACAGTGAGTTGGAGCAAAGCAGAATACTGATGGATGATTTGGGGCTGAGCCAGGTAGGTGATATTAACATAATATCTCTTTTTATTATAAAACAACTTAATTGTTTTGGTTTGATGCATGGCTACGTTTTAAAGAAGGAATGCAGTATGTGTTTAACCACTGATTTGCTGCTTTCTTCTAAAGCCAGTATAGCAGACATATCCTCAACATCAGTATATAGAGGATTACAGCCTTAGAGTGGAAGGAATCTTTGTGATAAAAGCGAAGTCCAGGGAGGTGGACTAAGGGGCTTGCAGTTACACCACTGACCAATGGCAGGCCAGAGCTGGCCACTAGACACCCGTGTCTGGTTCTGGACTCCCTCAGCCACACCATGCTGCCTTTTCTGGATATCCTCCTTCACGGCTGCTGGATCTGTAGAGTACATGATACAGTATCCAATCATGTGAACTGGCTGTTCTAGCACTTGTGCCTGACAAGGCCCTTTGCTTAAAAAGAAATCCATGATTCATCTCCTAACCCCATTCTGTAGACATTTGTGGAGCACCTGTGGGTGCCAGGCTCTGAGGACGCGCTGTCGAAAACCAGCTGATGCTGGCCCAGTTCTCCTGGAGCTTGAGGGTCTGGTGATTCACTCCAGGCCAAACAGAAGTGGCTTTGCATTTCCTTTTTCTTTATGAATATTACAGAGTATATTTCTCAACTGTAGACAACTGAAATATTAGTAAAAAATTTAAAACTATAAGCACTCACCCCCCCCAAATGAGGGGAGCCCCATTCTTTCAACCTCAGTAGTAAAAGACCATTTGGAATGAGGAAACTGTTCCTTATTGACCTGAGTTGAAATTATGCATTCTTAGGAGTTTGGGAAAATGAGGCCAATAATTATTTAAATAGTGAACTTTCAAAATATGATTTTTAAATCTACATGTAGAAATACATAACTGCTTGTGATCCCATTTCTCTGAGAGCAATACATCCAAATAATGTCTGTTGACAATTTGGAAGAATATACTTAAGGGGCTACTTCATCTCAGTTTCTGAAATTCTTTAAATCATTGGCTTTTGAATTTTTCTTCTGATCAGAGTTCAGATATAGGGCAAAGTACACTCAGCACTTAGGGCCAATAATAAATGAAGAAATCCTGGCACGTGGCTATAGGGTCATGCAGTTTTACAGTAGGTCAGTAATTTGTACTGGAGTGCAGAACTTTTCTCTGAGAGTATAATAGCAAACTCCTAAGGAAAGAGGCAAGATTCAGTGTTCACTTACAGGCTATAGCCTGTGTTGAAATCACCAGTCCCAGGTTATTTGCTAGCCTCACGAGGGCTCCCCAACTGAACCCTACCTACATGGGAGGATCAAGTGTCCCAGCAGCTCAAGACCAAAAACAGCTCTGGCCTTCCCAAAGCTTTCTCCCAGACACAATCTCCAGGACACAGAAGACCTCTCAGTCACCCAGGTTGGAAAAAGAGATTAGCCCTCAGGCTCCCCTTGGAGGGAGGCCAAGTCAACGTGGCCTTGACTGTGAAGCTTCAAGGGAGAGTCTCAGCCGCATATTGATATACTGGAACCACTGGGTTTTGTTGTTGCTTATTTCTTTTTTTAAAAAATATGTATTTATTTTTATTTATTTGGCTGTGCTGGGTCTTAGTTTCAGCATAACAGATCTAGTTCCCTGACTGGGGATGGAACCGGGCCCCCTGCAATGGGAGCTTGGAGTCTTAGCTAGTGGGCCACCAGGGAGGTCCTGACTTCTTTCTGGCATGCACTTTTTGAGAAAGAATTCCTTTTCTGTCTAGAATGTCCTTCCTTTAGATTTTGTAGAGAACTTTCATCTGAGCAAAAGTTATTTCTTATTTGGATATTAGAGTGTTGTTTCAGCTTTAATTATTCGTCTAATGTTTTCTTCCAGGTAGTTTGTTCTGCTTATTGATTACAGGTTTAAATTAGTTGATTCTCTAGTCTAATTTATATTAGCTGACTCTAATTATTGGGTAAAATTAGTTGATTCTCTAGTCTAATTTAATGAAAAAAATTTGTAGAATATTTTATAATATAAGCTCAAAAAGTATTTTTTAAACTTGTACTTCTTTAAATTTTTAGTTGCAGAGGTTTTAATTGGTGCTGGATTGTTGTTTTTTTTTTTTTGATAATTAGGACTCAGCAGAAGGACTCGCTATGTTTACTGGAGAAGAGGAAATCTTTGCATTTCAGCGCACAATTTCCCGACTCACAGAAATGCAGACTGAACAGTACTGGAAGGAAGGAGACAGAAGCAAGAAGTAACCGTCACTTTTGCGTGAATAAAACTCTGGACAAATGATTACTGCAGGGAGGACTCTTTATTATGGGACTTGAAGGAATCATTTTCTCATCATTAATTATGCACTTTGTCCTCTGGACCATTTTTATCTAAAATTGCTGTCAAAGATATAGTGGTTTAGTAAGTTAAAGCCATTTTTAGGTCTATTTTTTGCCTGTTTATTTGGCCTTATTTCTGCACCGCAAATTATGAAATCAGCACTCTTATCAAGCTGCATGTAGGACCAGGCATTTTGGTTTCATATTAAGCTACCTGAATGAACCTTGAATACATACGCACTCTGTAAACGCAGGGTGTCTGGACATCTGTGACCTTTTGGCTACCTGGTAGCTGCATGATAGAAACACATCTTTATGAGAGTGGAAGGAAAAAAACCTACATTTCAGTTCAAAACAAAAAGAGATTTCTGATGGACTTATCTCTCTGATTGTTGGGGGCTGTAAATTACTGTAAATCTCCCAAGTCTTTAGGCTTCCTTATAGCAGAGAGTATGTTTTTTACCTTGAGTTCAAGCTTTGCAGGCAGGACCTGATCTCCAGTGGACGCACAGCTGACTGAAAAAAATCAAGGATTATGAAACCATAGAATAAGAAACAGGGTTGTCAAATTTCAACCGACAGGCAGATTCCCCCAACTCTGACAGCCCTTGAAGACAAAGACCAGGATTGAGGACCAGTGAGAGAGTGTCGGGAGGGGTAGCGTCCTGGACCACACTAAGCAGCAGAATGGACTCTGCTCACTTGAGGCCATAAGACCTCGTGGACTGCAGCTCCTTCCCGCTGCTCACGTGTGTTTGCTCTGCTCGAAGATGTCACTCCCACCCTTGCCTCTGCTTCTGCAGTGCGACGGGCTTAACAGTAAATGGGAAAGAACTTTCGCTTGACAAATCTACTTAAATGAAATCTGATTTGCCCTCCATGGAAGTCATTCCTTGACTCATTCAAATACAACCTGACTTTGCTAACTGTCACTCACAGAAGGAATCTTGGTTGAGGCTGTTACAAGAGTCTAAATCCTTATTCAAGAAAAAAAAAAGAGAAAAAGAATTGAAATCCACAAATCTTGTGAAAATTAAATATTTTGAGAGAGTAGGCACAGGTGAGTCAGTTTAAATAAATGATTACAATTATCAACGTAAGTAAACTCTTGAAACTGTGCATTTATAAGTTAATAATCTACCCATACTAGTCTATTTTGGACCTTAACCAAGTCAATCAGATGGATAAGTAGGGTACCCAAGAATAGAGAAACATTTAAATCAAAACTTCTGAAAGTTAAATGCGATTTGAAAATATTTTTATTTAAGTGAAACAGTGAGTTCAAAAAGATGTTAAACAGGTTACAAGGGAGAAAGGACAGGAAATAACCACTGTGCCAGATTTAGTGCTAGAAATTTCTAAATCTTGCATAAAAATATAATCCTCAAGAGACAATATAGCCATCCCTGTTTATAGATAAGAAAACTGAGGCTCAGAAAAATAGCTTGACTGGAGATTCATAGTTTACAACTACAAAACTCACATACTATGTTTTTTACCATACCACCTCTCTAAAAACAAGATCATTTTTAAGAGTAATTGCTTTTTGTTTAATAAATTTACAACAGAACTATTACTTTGTACTCAGTATAAAATATTTAATTTTAGTCTTTCAATCTTAGCTTTTTTTTTTTTTGCCAGATACAGTATCCTTTAATAAAAAGACAGTGTGAATGCTAGACAGCCTGACTGGTGGATAGTCTGCTTGATAGAAAGAGGAGCTGTCCCTGAGTGTATGGGTATATGTGAATAGTCCCCCACTCAAGTTCCGTTGTACAAGTTCATCTGAGGTCAGGTATTTGAAATGAGAATTTGATTTTTCCATAGAGACAATAATGTGATGTTAGTTAGACCCCTAGCTAAATGTACAGAAGCTTATGGAGTTCTCAGTGCAAATGCCTTATAACTTTGGTACTAAAGAACTTAAACTCCTTTTAAAATACAGTTTCTGCAAGGTAAAACTATAGTTCGGGTTCCACCTGAGTACCCAGATCATGTCTGCACTTCTGTCCTGCCCTCTAGGCCCCCTTTCCTGGACCTGGTGGGACAGGCCATGGTGGAAGGGGCTTTCTGAGAGTGGGGTCTGTGGGGATAGGATGAGGAGACAGTGTAAGGGTCTGTTATATTGGCCTAAGTACCAGAAGGAAAGAGGAGGGATTATCAGGAGGTAGCTGGAAATGGTACAATGTTAGCCATCTCCTCTACACAAATTGTTTCATAAAAGAGCCTACAAGAAAAAGAAGCAAAAGCCTTCAAGAAAACCTGTTACCCTGAAACAATATGGTAGTTCTACTAAAAAGGAAAGTAATGCCAAAATGAGAAGAAAATGACTCCTAGATCAGAAAGCAACATTTCAATATATGTGTTGTTTCTTCCAAGTCCTGCCCCAGTTGCCATCTCAGCCTTCCAGTCTTTTTCCCTGGGATCGTGTGAAATCTCTCAGAGCAGATGCTCTGTCTCTCTTTTTGAACTGTTTTTAATGTGCACTTGAAGATGAGGTTTGAACTGACTGCTGCTGTGTTACACTCCTGTTCACTTAAGAGCTGATCAAGGGTCATGCTGAGGGTTTTTATTGTTGGGAAAGTGCCTCCAAAATGACCACTAATTTCCAAATTTAGAAGAAACCAAGTGGAGGAAAAGAAACACATTTTAAAAAGAGAGAAGCATCTGATCACTGCATTATTCTTGTATTTCTTTAGACAATGGATAGGCTTATCTGTTAACATCAGTAATAATGACATGGTAGACTTAAAGAATTTTTAACCTATTTCTGATGTTTATAAGGCTCCAAAGACTAGTACTGTTCTAATCAAATTTATGTATTTTCAGTGGGATTTCAAGTTTTAGTCATAAGGCATTATTTTATGCCCTCTGAATATATTTCCTATACCTTTAGGTGTGCAAATAACATAATTTAAAAATTACTTGAAACTTGGAAAATTAAAATTTTATTTGTAAAATATGTAAATGGACATACTCATATCCATTTATTTATTTAGCATTATTTAAGAAACGCATTGTGCTTACTATGTGCCAGGCATGGTTCTAAGTGCTTTATAAATAAATTATTTTTATCCTTATAATAATTCTATGAGATAGGTACTGTTATACCACTTTCAGACAGTGAAGCTGAGGTAGAGAAAATGGGTCCAACAACATACTGAATTGCTAAGATGTACATTGGAGTCAGTAAAGTGATCAAAATACTGACTTATGTAACTGCTTCTGTCCTGAAAACATTCTTCTTACTCCAGGTAACTTGAGCCTACAGTTGCAGCCTCTTCATCTGGGATAAAAACACCCTGAGGAATTGGGGTCCTGGGTCCTGACATTTGGGTTCCTGATCGATTATGAAATTCTGGTAGTAAATCTGTGATCTTGTATATAACCTTCCTCAGATCCACTAGCCTCGTAAGACATCACTGGCTGGTAGAAAATTATTTTCTTTGGAGGTGAGTCTGTTAAATTTTTCTTTAAGGCAGATTCTTCTTTCTCATTGGCACAGCAATTCATTTTCCTGGAACAGAAAATTTAAAATAATCCAGTCTGTCTTCTTATTGAGTCTCTGCTACCTCTATATTACTCTGCACTAGAAACTTCACATTTGTCACCTTGAACCCAGTCAGACGTATCATCTACTGACCTGTTTGTTGTGTGTGACAGTGTGAAACTCCAGAAGGACATTTGTCTGTCCGTCTTCCAGGCCCGCTCAGGAAGGCTGCAGAGGTTGTCTGAGAAGCTTCCTCTCTCAGGGCTGTACTTGTCAGGGCCGTATCCATTGAGAGCTGGTCTCTCTGATGCACCTTTCTCTTTATCCAAGTAGGTGGGAAGGGCCCTGAACCTGGTTCTGTCAGCTTTTGCTTTGTAACCTTGAACTAGTACTTTGAGCCTTGGTTTTCTTATCTATAAATGACAACGATAATAGCCATTTCATAAACTATCCTCATATTCTGAGGGTAGTTGGTAAAAAGCACTTTGCAAATGGTAAAAGATTAAAGGAATATTAGTTGTTATTGATTGTAATTATTTTGATCAGAAAGTGACAATAAATGCCTACTCTGCTTTGTAACACAAGATGACCTGTCCTAACCCGGTATGGTCTCGAGCAGAAGGGAAAGGTGCACATTTCATGGCTGGACAACTTGGGCACAGAATTCTGGCTTAATGAGATGCTGTGAAGATTGTTAATTTCAAACCCATTCTTTCAGGGTTAATAAAGAAAATGAATTGTTTGTGAACGTCAGAGATTTCCCAGAAAGAGAGCACCATCTTGTGGTCAGTGAGAAGAAATGACAGCAAAAAAGTCCAAGAATCACACAGAGTTGGAGAGTTGAGGTTCTCAAAGTTGCTGTTTCCAGGCCTGCCTCCCACACCGGGGAGTCAGATGCCATTGGTGAGATGCGGGGATCTGGTCGGTACTCGGTAACGCTCCCCATGGGATGCTAATGTGAAGCCCGGGTTGAAAAACCCTGACCACCCCGCCAGTATCCACACGGAGGTGCGCCTCTGTAGGTCTCCTGACTCCGCACCAGGGCACTTCCCAGGGAGACAAGGCTGCTGCTGTGACCCTCGGGACCTGGGGCTTGGGACCAATAGCACACCAAGGCCTGCCTGCTGCCTCCCAGAGCCTGCTCCTCTTCTTCCTTCCTCCGCTTTTCCTCCTTCCCCCGACTCCTGCCTTCTCCACTCCCACTAGTAACAGACAGGCTAACCCAGCTTTGCTTCCCACTTTGCAGAGCACTCGCTTCTATTCTGTCGTTTCATCTACAGCAATTCTCTGAAAGTATGATTATCCCTACCTCCTACGAGGAAACGGAGGCCCAAGGTAACACAGCCAGGAAATATATTTTCTGGTCCCAAATCCTGTGCTGATGGCCTTGTCTGCCCGCGTTTACTGAGCCATTGTGGACCTTGAGGGTTAGGACAGGAAGGATGTGGGTGTGGGGGCACCCACATCCCCTTGAGGGGGTTGCTCCTCATAGCACCATTTAGGTGCTATGAGAGAGACCTGGAACATGGCAATTAGCAAAACTTTGAAGCACCCATTGGCACAATCATTAAGTAAAGGAGGTGTTATCAGTCTTTTTGTCTGATGAGAAAACTGAGTGTCAAAGAGATGGATTAACTGGAGGCCGCCTGGAGTCTGTCACTAGGGGAGTGAATCGCTAATGAAAGTGGACTCTGCCCACAAGGAAATCCTCTGCAGCATCAGAAGCAATGAACTGTGTTTACGTATGGACAGCAGTCACACAACACTAGGGAGTAGATTCAACACCATTAATACAAGTTTTGGAAAGTGAACTTGAAAGTCGCTCAGTTGTGTCCCACTCTTTGTGACCCCATGGACTATACAGTCCATGGAATTCTCCAGGCCAGAATACTGAAGTGAGCAGTTGTTCCCTTCTACAGGGGATCTTCCCAACCCAGGGATCAAACCCAGGTCTCCTGCATCACAGGAGAATTCTTTATGAGCTGAGCCACAAGGGAAGCCCAAGTTTGGAAACCCACATACAAAAATAACACTAAATATTTTTCTAAGGCACAAAATCTAAATATATTTATGGCACTAGATTAAAGGAAAACAACATATACTAGAGTGGATGCTTATGGAAGGAAGGAAATGAGGTTGAATATGGTAGATAAGAGGAAAAATAAAAAGGCTGCCTCCCCTGGGCAAATGATGTCAGCGTGTCTTAAACTGAGGCATATGATCAACACAATTTATTGCACCAGAGGTCCCTCAAAAGACAGAAGAATGGAAAATATTTTGGACAGTGTCGTCAGAATTTCTCCAGCACACCTCCAGAGAGGTGCAAAGACAGCAGACATTTTGGGGATTGGTGGTGAGGGTTTGTAGAAAGTCTGCAAGAGTGGGACAAGTGGGATCTAATTAAAGTTAAAATCATTTGCACAGCAAAGGAAACCAATCCACAAGTGAAAAGACAACCTACAGACAAAGGAAATATTTTTAGATGCGCCTGACAAGGACTTAATTTCCAAAATGTACAAACAGCTCATATAGCCATATTAAAGCAAACAACTCAGTTGAAAAAGGGCAGAAGCTCTAATTGGATATTTCTCTAAAGACATACAGATGGCCAACAGGCATAAAATCAAGCAGCACTAGAGCATATGTGTATCCTGACTCATAAGGAATCCGGACACTCCACTCATCTAGGGGAAGGATCCAGAGGGCCTGACAGAAGGGCCAGGGAGCTAGAACAGAGCACTGGAGGAGCCAGCAGTGTACTTGAGACCTTGTGTTGCTAAACCTCCCATACTTAACACTACTCTTTGGGCTTCATCTATGAAGCTTTTTCTGTGAAGCTCTCTTGCTTATAATTTGATTAAATAGTGTACAGATATAAGTGGCCAATAAACACATGAAAAAATGTTCAGTAATTCCTTGCTGCTGCTAAGTCACTTCAGTCATGTCTGACTCTGTGCGACCCCATCGACAGCAGCCCACCAGGCTCCCCCGTCCCTGGGATTCTCCAGGCAAGAACCCTGGAGTGGGTTGCCATTTCCTTCTCCAATGCATGAAAGTGAAAAGTGAAAGTGAAGTTGCTCACTCGTGTCCGACTCTTCGTGACCCCATGGACTGCAGCCCACCAGGCTCCTCCATCCGTGGTATTTTCCAGGCAAGAGTACTGGAGTGGGGTGCCATTGCCTTCTCCCAATAATTCCTTCAGTTCAGTTCAGTCAGTCCTGTCCGACTCTTTGTGACCTCATGAATCCCAGCACACCAGGCCTCCTTGTCCATCACCAACTCCCAGAGCTCACTCAGACTCACGTCCATCGAGTCAGTGATGCCATCCAGCCATCTTATCCTCAGTCATCCCCTTCTCCTGCCCCCAATCCCTCCCAGCATCAAAGTCTTTTCCAATGAGTTAACTCTTCGCATGAAGTGGCCAAAGTACTGGAGTTTCAGCTTTAGCATAATTCCTTCCAAAGAAATCCCAGGGCTGATTTCCTTCAGAATGGACTGGTTGGATCTCCTTGCAGTCCAAGGGACTCTCAAGAGTCTTCTCCAACACCACAGTTCAAAAGCATCAATTCATTGGTGCTCAGCCTTCTTCACAGTCCAACTCTCACATCCATACATGACTACTTGAAAAACCATAGCCTTGACTAGATGGACCTTAGTCGGCAAAGTAATGTCTCTGCTTTTGAATATGCTATCATAACTTTTCTTCCAAGGAGTGTCTTTTAATTTCATGGCTGCAGTCACCATCTGCAGTGATTTTGGAGCCCAAAAAAATAAAGTCTGACACTATATCCACTGTTTCCCCATCTATTTCCCATGAAATGATGGGACCAGATGCCATGATCTTCATTTTCTGAATGTTGATCTTTAAGCCAACTTTTTTGCTTTCCTCTTTCACTTTCATCAAGAGGCTTTTTAGTTCCTCTTCACTTTCTGCCATAAGGGTGGTGTCATCTGCATATCTGAGGTTATTGATATTTCTCCCAGCAATCTTGATTCCAGCTTGTGCTTCCAGTCCAGCGTTTCTCATGATGTGCTCTGCATATAAGTTAAATAAGCAGGGTGACAATACACAGCCTTGATGTACTCCGTTTCCTATTTGGAACCAGTCTGTTACTGTATAATTCAGCAGTTCCACTCCTAGGTATAATATAAACCCAATTGAAATGAAAATATATGTCCCCACAAAAATTGTACATGAATGTTCATAGACAGCATTATTAATGTTAGCCCCAAAGTGAAACAACCCAAATATCCTCCAGCTGTTAAACTGATACACATAATGTGGTATATCCGCACAATGGGTTATTATTCAGCATTTAAAACATGAAGTATCAGTACATGCTACAGCATAAACAAACCTGGAACAAATTGTGCTAAATGAAAAGCCAGCCACAAAGGCCAACATACTGTATGACTCCATATATGTGAAATGTCCAGAGTAAGCAAATCCCTAGAGACACAAAGTAGGGCCTAGAGGTGGTAGCATGAATGTGGAATAATTGCTGATGAGTACCAGTTTTTTTTCTAGGGATGATTTCAAGGGGTCTGAAATGAGAGTGTGGTCATGATTGCACAATTCTGAGAATATACTAAAAACTACCTAACTATACACTTGGCATGGTAGAATTTTAGGGTATGTGAATTATATCCCAATAAAGCTGCTAAACATCATGTACAGACATTCACTAATCATTCATTCATTCATCATTTACTTGCTGTCTCCTCTGCCAGGAGCTAGGCACACTGAAGTGAGTGAGACAAACGTTCACCACGATGAGCTGCTGCTCTTCTGGGACAATGCACAGGCGTAGTGTAGGGAGTGCCAAGAGGGCAGCTTGCCCAGGCGTCCTGGGAACATCGACAGCACTTAAGTCAGCCAGGAAGTTAGTAAAAGGCAAAGGAAAGGCAGAGCCACAGATGTGTGCTGGGGGAGAGGGTGCAGGGTGACAAGACCCAGCCCTCCTGTCCAGGAGATGAACTGAGGGTGGAAACACAGCTCTGATACTTGGGGCAGAGTGTGATAGCTACCATGAGAAATACTGAGTACTTTGGAAATTCAGAAGAGGGAGATACAGTGACTTGAATGTTACTCTTCTGAATGATCAGAGAGAACTGGGATGTAACTTCATCCTCCCAGACTCAATGGTTCATCTTTAGAACCCCAAATTCAGGGTGCATAGTGTGAAAGCTGCTGATGTCATTGAAACATGCCCCTTGTTTTGCACTAATAACCTATCATACTTTTACCAAATTCTGTAGCATGCAGAATATTAAATTCAGTTGCTAAAGAAGTATCAATTGATCTCTGTGGATTAAAATAACCGTCTGTATAAGCAATTGCTTATACCTTTGAGGTACTGACATACTCAGATTTAGCAGCACAAAGATAATCCTCAAAATATGAAGAGGTAACATTGTTTGGGGCAAAACAGATGTCTAGTGTGTGGGTGAGCTACATCCTCAGGGTGGGACCCCTACACCCTAATGGTGGGGCCCCTGTGATGTAACCCACGCTGGGAGGAGGAAGAGAAGGAGTGGACACCGGTTCCCTCTGAAGGCTGAGCAGTAGCCTGAAGAATCTACCTATGAACTTGGAGGCTGCCGCCACCCCTGCCCTCCCGCCCCGGACTCTGGCTGGGGTAGCCCACTTCTCACCCTCAGGTGTCCTCCTGCAGACCTCGCCCCGTGTGTATTTGTTCTTCCGCAGCAGCAAGAGGCAGGCCCCCATCTCTGGCCCCAGCACAGACCTCCCCCTGTGGGGTGGGACAGCCAATTGGCACTGTGATGCTGTGAAAAAAACGGCCTCATTTCTCTAAGCTGAGTTGTGGGGTCCACAGAGAACGTAGGACGAATGCTCAGGAAATTCCTTTCACTGTAACCGAAAGTCTGCCAAAGTTCTGCACACAGACCCTTGAGGCCGCTGCGTGGTTCTGGAGGGGCCCACGGATGCTACGTAAAGAACCTGACAGTCACCGTCACTCCACACATGCGTGCAGCAGCGTCTCCCAGGAAGGGAAGGGTTCCAAGTGCTGGCCTGCTCTCTGGAAGGTGACAGGGTCAGGGCCAGGGTGCTCCCCCGCAGGAGCAGCTGCTCGTAACACTGAGGCTGCAGGGGAGACGGAAGCCCTGCACTGACCTCCTCTCGGCCAAAGGCCCTCGGCTGCCCACAAGGCCCCTGAGGTGTCCTGCAGGTTCAGAGAGAGTGTGGCCTAGTGGCAGCATTATAATCAGCAAATTGTAAGGAAGATCTTGGGCTTCCCTGGTGGCTCAGCTGGTAAAGAATCTGCCTGCAGTGCAGGAGACCTGGGTTCAATCCCTGTGTTGGGACGATCCCCTGGAGAAGGGAATGGCTACCCACTCCAGTATTCTGGCCTGGAGAATTCCATGGACCAAATAGTCCTTGGGGTCACAAAGAGTCAGATACAACTGAGTGACTTTCACTCACTCACTCACTCAAATAAGATCTTACAGTTCTTCAATACTGTTTCCCTTACAGGAATGACATTTCAAGCAGTAGAGTGAACCACTGATACTGTTTTCTAGATAATGGTATAGAATGATTTGTATACTGTGTGTTCCCCAAACCTACTGAACCAGCGGAATCACCTGGGAAGCTTCATACAGATTATTGGACCCCACCCCAAACTTAATGAATCTGAATCTTCAGTGGAGGGGCTTGGGAATCTGTACTTCAAAGAAGTGCTCTCAGAGAAACTGTGGTTAACTGAAATTGAGAAAGACTCCATACCTTTAATGTTCCTAAAGAAATTTGCCAAGAAATCAAATACTCGGAATTTATATACCCCAAATATTTTTTAATGTATTTATTAGTTTTACCATATTTTTATGTAACCCAAAGCATCTTTGAGAGGTACATAAAACACAGAAATTAATTTGAATAGAAGTTTAAAGTTGCCTGGTGGGCTCATACATCTGATTTCCTTGGAGCAGTTACGAT